>CATIWJ010050790.1:0-11225 GCA_949640765.1 Croton laevigatus | reverse complement strand
TTTTTTTTTCCAAAATAAATTGAAATATCTTTTAAAATATTTGATCCTAATTTAAATATTATTTTTATTAATACTTGTAAATAACTTGACTTAATAAATTGATAATTTATAAATATTTTGTTTAAAACCCAATTTATATACTTATATTTACTTTAAAAATAACCACTTTTAAAAATATATCTTTTAATGAAATATTAATAATTTATTAGTTTTTCAAAATATTTGTCTCTAGTATTTAACATAACTTGATTTAAATGTTAACTTTAGTATAGTACTATATATTAAAATAAATAAATAATTAATTAAATTAAACTTGTAAAGTAAATGAATTATAATTAAATATCAAATTGTTTAAAGAAATTAAAATAAATAACCAAATATGAAAATTAAACTGAAAATGAATACCCACAAATATATGGATATATAGAAAAATAAATAATTTAAAAAATAAATAAATAAGTAATATAATAAATAAATAAGTAAATAAATAAATCCCCACAAATTAAATGGGTCTTTAATGTTGCAATAATAATAAAATAGTAAAAATAATAAACTCCACAATTTTAATGGATACTTAATATTGAGTTAGTATTATGAAATAATAAAATTAGAAAAACCCCACAATTTAATGGATATTTAAAACAATAAAATAATAATAATAAGAGCAAGGCTACATCTCTCGCCTCTCGAATTCGAGATATATAGAAACACGTTAACGTGTTTTAAATAACGTTAACGTGTTTCTGTATATCTCGAATTCGAGAGGAGAGAGGAAAAGAATTATTCTAATAATAAATACTTAATCGATATTTTTATCGTACCCACATGAGTGGCTCCGATTAAACTTAATTTAATACTTCAAATAAATAATAAATTCAATGCAAAACATAAACCATGCAATAAAATAAAATTTAAGAGCTTTTCAAAGTTAAAGTATCAAACCTCGGTCTCCACAAGTATCGGGTCTTTATTCTTTATGTCATTAGACTGTCCTTTGCCCTATAATTATCTATTTATTCAAAATCATAAGGTATTTGTCCATAAGTTGTCCACTAAATAGTCCAATTGTCATATATAAATTTTTAATTTGAAACTATTTTAAATTTAAATGTCCAATTATTAAATCATTGGATTGTATCGCTCGTAAATCCCGATTAGCGGTATTGTGGGGTTAGTTGTAATTTTATTAATTATTATTATTATTATTATTATTATTATTATTATTATTATTATAAAATATAATATATAAATATAAATAATATAATATATATAATAATAATAATAAAATAAATGTGGTGATAATGAAGGAATTAATAGGTTTGGTAAAGTGGTTAAACAGGAAGAAAAATACAAAATGAAAGAAAGAACAAAAACAAATGAATAACAAAGCAAACTTTCAATTTAAAATTTGCTCTTCAAACTCTCAATTTCAAACGTGGTGACTAAAGTTTCAGAATTTGGTGAAGTGCTAAGGTTATTGAATAGGATTAGATGAGCTGCTGAAGAATTGAATGAACGAAATGGAGGTGGAATAGTGGTTTGGAAAGCTAGCCGAGAAGTGTGAGTTTTGAAATTTTAGTTTTATAATTTTTGTATTTAATTTAAAAACTAAGACTGTAGAATTGTTCCTTGGGATGTGTAGAGTGTGTTAGGTGAAGAAAACTCGCCGTCCAGTCGCTGGAGATGTTCGGATGAGCTCGGTCAAACCTGAGGTTGAGAAAGTCAACAAAACTTCAAATCGAAAAATCGTCGCCTCTGGTCGCTAGCCGTCTGAGATGGGACCACGAGTAGCTCAACTGTGAGCTTGGGAGTCGACCGGTACCAGCCTTGTCACCGTTCATCGCCGGAAAAGCTATCGGGCCTTGTTGGGCCGTGGGTGGCAAATGGGGGATGAGTTGTAGCAGCTGAGGTTAAAGACGATCGAAACGCGGAAAGGGCGTGCGTTTTGTCCTGAACGACAGCGTTTTAGGAAAATTTGGATTTGGTCCTTCCAGTTTCTGGCCGTGTGCCGGTTGGTCCCTCCGCATCTCCTTTCAGTCCATGAAGTTTATTTATCCTTTCATTTAGGTCCTTCCGCATGTTTTAGGTCTAAAAATTTAAATAATTTTACAATTCGGCCCCGGAAGTTTTAGCCGCATTACAAATAAGCCCTGATTATTTATAATTTGGCCCCTGAAGTTACTTTGGCTAAGCAAATAGGTTCTTTTATATCAATTTAGTCCAAAACCTTAGGGAATTTTATAAATTAACCCCTTCATGTTTTACAAATAGACCCAGAACTTAGATTGACTCTTCAAATAGGTCCTATTTATTATAAAACAGCCCCTAAACTTTATTTTTCAATGCAATTTCGTCCAACAGAATAGTAAATGAATTATTTATTAAATTTTAAATATTTAGGGACTCAAATTAAATTATATAAATTATTAAAAATACTTGAATATTATTTTTAGGAACTGAAACCACCGAGACGCGTGGAAATTAAAAGAGTATTTATGTAGGACTTTTGCAGACGAAATTTACAGGTTCGGTACTATTTAGTATTTGAACTGAATTTGATTTTGAATATTTATTTTAAGTATTTAATATTTTTACTGCTTTGAATAAATAATTGCTGAGAACTCGAACGTGTGTTCGAGCCATTTATAAATGATTGTTAAATTTTTAATATCGACGCTGTAGTCGCAGGCGTAATATCACCATCGCGATAAAAATGAAATAGTATTCAAATATTGAAATGAATAATGGAATTTCATGAAATTGACATTATTGTGCAACTGTTATTGAAAAGAAATATTGAAAAATGAAATGATATTTTATACTCTACTTGGTACTTGGTTATGGACCTTAATGGTAAGTATATGTCGACATATGGGCAAAATTCATATACAGGTGATAACATGAAATGTGAAAACTAATTGAATTGAGAACAAATGAGCATAACTACGGGTTATGACTCGTAAAATGAAAAATAGGCGTATCAGTTGAATATGGCCCCAATGATTGATAAATCGACGTATACGACAAATATGACCGACACATATAGCCCTTGATCTTATCCTTGGAATCCAATAAAAGCCAGTAGAGTAAATATATTTATTAATTGTGATGAGATGTGTTTTGATTTACAAATCGTATTTTGCTAAATGTTCACTGTTTAATATGTTTATTATTGAAATATTTTCTCGAAATGAATTTGTCAACTGGTTTTAAATAATAATGAATTATATATCTGTACCCACTGAGCATAGAGTTGCTCAGTGAGTTATTTCTGTAACTCGCAGGTCTGCATTTAGATGGTTCGGAGGAATAGTAATTGCCCGGTCAGTTCCCAGAAGACATACTTTTTGGAGCAAACTTCTGTTTACTGTAGTTGACGTATATGTAAATATAAACAGAAGTCTTGTCGTAATAATAAGTAGTTATTATGTAAATTAAGACAGTTAGCTTGTGTAATGAATAATTTTATTTAGTCTGTAATATTATGATGTGTTACTATATATTATTTAATTGCGTTTAGCAGAAGTTAGCAGTTTTGTAACACCTCAGCTTGTCTTAGTCGTAAGGCGAATTGGGGTGTTACATGGATCCTTAATTAATTTTCCTTAATTTAAAGTCCAATTAATTATTTCTTTGTTAAAATATTAATTTTAAGTTGACACTTAATTTATTTAGTACAAAATATAATTTTATTTGACAATCATAATTTTAATTTTAGAAATAAATCCATTTAATAAATAACTTTTAAATATTTAAACTCTAAATATTTTTATATTAAAATTAAACTCATTTAATAGTTCTACCATATTTTTATAGTCAATTATATTGTTTTTATAATTTAATTTGATCCCTAAAATGATTAATTAACAAAATAAGCTTAATTTTATAAATTAATTAAACTGCAGGACCTATTTGAAGTGAAATAATAAGTTCAGGGGTTACCTAGACCTACGGAGGGACCCAGATGTAAAGCTGAGGAAATTTCAAGGGGGCGCGCTGTAATAAATGAAAAATTGAGCACTGAAACTGATATCCGCCAAATAAGAACGACGTCGGTTTGGACAAAACGCGTACCCACCGCGAGTTTTGATCTCCTTCGTCGCCCGTTTAATTGTTAAACGGATATTTGCCCGACTTGACGAAATCCGACAACCCGTTACGATTCCGGCAATGAAAATTGATGATTCTTGTACTGATCTTTTCCTTCCTTCTCCGGCCGTCGGTTGGCGACCTCAGATTGGTCGTCCGATCATCGGAATATTTTATTTTTTGTTTGGATCTTTAACATATATGGTTGCTTCTATTTCAGCCCGACTGGACTCTTCCCTTTCGGTCACTATTCTTAGAATCTCTGGACACCATTTTGTTCCTTAGGCTACCAACAAGCTATTCATAATGTTAGTTGCTCGATTCATCATCCGCCAGCGATGATAAATGAAAGAGAATTCTTCGGGTTTCTAAAGGAAAATAATGATTTTTATATTAATTTTATTCTTAAAATTTTAGTTTTGTGTACTCTCCCCTTCTTCTCAGAACACCATCATTTATAATAAAAACAATTTCGCTGTAGTTATAAAAATCTTGTAATAATTGATACCTGTCGACCACTTACTATTATTATTTTCTTTTTCTACCTTTTATTTTGGTTCACTCAATTATTTTATTATTATATTTATTATTATTTTTAATTTTATTATTATTATTTTTTTAATTTTATTATTATTATTATTATTATAAAAATATCTTTTAATTGAAGAGACTATATTATCCTTAACTATTCTGTCAATTTACGTTAACTAAAATTTTATTGAAATAAATTTCGATTTACTGTTTCACCGCATTTTACCGATGTTGGTAAAAATCATAATTTATAATCGTAACAAAATCTTATCAAATTTATACTCAAATTACTCATATCGGAGTCTAGATTTCAAATTTAATATTTAAAACCTAATTCCACTCCTAAAATTTTCTGAGGGTCAAAATGACCAAAATACCCTCAGAGTCAGAAAATACAATATTATACTTAAAACGTCCGTTTCAACATCTTGAGTATCAATCAGACATTTAAATTTATTAATTAACTTATTATTATAAAATTTTAACTAAATCCTAAAATTACTGTTAAATTACGTTTTAGTCCCTGAATAAATTTTCGGGCTGTGACAAATTGTGAACTTCAAATGAATTACTTAGGAATAATAATTGTATAAGTTCTTATAATGTTGAAGATAATTTGAACTTAGATATCTCTATTAATAATTATTATGAGAGTCAAGTCATTAATAATCATATGTAACATGGTGAGTCTATTAATGTGAACAAAGGTTTGTGTCTTGAGGAAGAACAACCCCCTAACAAAGAATATGTTGTTGTATTTTATAACATTTCTCAACATGAATTGATTGAAAAATCAAAAAATATATGTGTACGTTCATTGAAACTTTGTACTTCTTAGGAAGTAAAATATTAAAGGATTAATCAATCCAAAGAGAAAATTCATATATTTTATAAATTGGGAAATAAGCATAAGGTTAAGCATCACTATGCCATATATAGGACTTATGCTCCCAAAGATTGGTCTCTTAAGAAGAAACCTTTTTATGCATCTCATTGTAATGGGAACAATAATGAGAAAACTAGAGTGGATTGTTGTTCCTAGGGGTGTTCAAATGAAAACTGTTAAATGTGAAATTCATGAATTTCACAAAATTTTTAACATAAAAAAAATTTTATGAATCGTTAAATCATAAAAGATTTTGTTTAATTCGCTAAATCATTAAATTCACGTTAGAAGAAAATTTTTAAGGATTTAACGAATTTCACATTTTACAAACTAAACCTGCCTGATTCAGCCTCTTTTCCCTCTCTTTCTAATTCCTTTTATGCCTCTTTTCTTTATCTTCTGCTGTTTTCTCTTCCTTTCCCTTTGGTTCATAGTTTTGACTTATATATGTGAACTCTTATCACGGACAAGTGTTAATCTTTTTGCAGTCTTGTTGATAATAGTTTTATGTTTAGTTAAATTCCATTGTATTGTAATTGGAAAAACAGTATGTTTGCCGTATTTTTGGTTAAATTTGCCGTATTTTTGGTTAAATTTACCTATTCGATTTCATTAGAAAAGTTAAATTCCGTTAAAAATGTTAAATTCGTTAAATTAGAAAATTATTTATTAAATTCGGTTAATTCGAGAATTCGTAAGAATTATTTAATTCGTTAAAACGTCCTGAAAAAAAAATTTTATTTTTTTTATTTGGTGAAGATTTTTGAAAAATGTTTTACGTTTTAACAAATGAACACCTCTAGTTGTTCCTCTTGTATTGCAAGTGAACATGGAGAAATCTTTAATGCTTGTGTTCCCAAAGCTAGATTTCAAATTAAAAAGCCTAATTATGCATCATCCAAAAGGCCAAGTAAACATTGTCTTCATTGTAATAAAAATGGCCATAAAAATTCTAATTATTTTATAAGATTGATGCATTTGAAGTTAGTCCTTATGGACCTCAATACTAACCATTAAGGACCTAAACTTATTTGGGTACCTAGAACCAAGTAATCAACTTCATATAGGTATACCTTAAAGGGCTCCATGGAAGAACACAAGTTTGTTATGGATATAGGTTGCTTAAGACATATGAAGAGGAGAAAGAAAGACTTTCTACATAGTAGACAAATTGGGTGATGAAGACATCACATTTAGAAATAATACCAAAGGTAAGAAAATTGTCATTTGCAAGGTTAGTAAAAATAATAAACTTGACATTTTACTTTTTTTGATTACCTTATACACAACCTCTTGAGTATCAGTTAAATTTGTGATATTTTTATGATTGTCACAAAAGTAAATGATATCTCAATTGTGTTTGTGAAGTAAAATATGGAGTTCACTTATATCCTTAAGATGAACTCTACTACTAATTTGTTTGTCAAATGTTTAGCATCTTCTAGTGATAACATTTGGAAGTGACTTAGAAGATTAAGCCATGCTAGTTGGACACTTTGCAATTTATAAGAAGAAAAGACTTGATTAGAGGATTATCTCAAAGCCAAGCATTAAAAGAAAAAAGTGTGTGAATCTTATCTATATGGGAAGCATCACCAATCTTTATTCATATCCAAGAAGAAAGTAAGTACCTCTAAATCCCTTAACCTTATATTGATTTAGTTAATCCCACTAGGATTGCTAGTCTTAGAGGTGAGCATTTTGCATTTATACTAGTTGTTGATTATTCTAGGTGTACTTGGGTATTTTTCTTGGCTTATAATATCGAAGTTTTCAATTTTTTAAAACCTTTTTTTGTAAACTTTGTTTAAAATAAAAAAATTATTGTATTTTAAATGTTAGAAGTAATCATGAGAAGAAATTTGAAAATAAAAAATTGATTCTTTTTGTGATGTACATAGCATTAACATAAATTCTCTTCCTTTAGAACTCATTAATAAATGGTTTTAATAGTAGAAATAAAACTCTTTATCAAGATGAATGGACCAATGCTTAATGAGCATAATTTATCAAAATATTTTTTGGCAGAAGCCTTCAATACCGTTTATAAACAATTTTTTAAAAAGAATGATTTTAAGTGAAATACTTTATGAGCCCTTTGAAAAACATAATACCTAATATATTTCATCTTAGAATATTTGAATGCAAATGTTATATAACGCTAAAAACAATCTTGAAAGGTTATCCAATTCGGATAAAAGTATCTTAGTAGTCTTATGCCTCCAATAGTGAAGCCAATAGAATTTTCAATGAGATGATATCGATTGAAGAATCTATGCATATAGTATTTAATTAAACTAATCCCCTTGATTAAGGGAAAGGAACTTGGTTTAATGTTATAGATGATCTTGTAAAGCCATTACAAAAAGAAAACCAAATTTTATCTCACATCAATATGGAACAACAAAGTCAAACTCCACCTAAAGAAGAAGTTAACGTTGAGAAAGATTCAAGCCAAAGGAAGAAAACTGAAATTGCTTAAGTATCAACAATACAAGAAAATCATTAAAAGGAGCAAACTCTAGATGAAGCATCAGAGGTGTAAGCATATTCTAAACTTTATCATCTAGATAATTATATGCGTTCTCTCTCAATTGAGCCTAGGTCTTTTGATAAATCCTTAGTGGATAAAAGTTGAGTTTAGCTATGCAAGAGCAACTCAACCAATTTGACAGAAATTGGAGTTTGGAAATTAGTTCCAAGACTATTTAGCTATTCTATTATTGGTACCAAGTGAATATTTAGAAATAAATTTGATAAGTAAGGTATCGTAATAAAAACAAAGCTAGATTGGTTATTTAGAGCTAGTAAAAGGTCTTTGATTTTTACAAAATATTTTTCCAATTGCTTGATTAGAGACTCTTTAGGATTCTGCTTGACTTTGCATGCCATATATGTTTCAAAATGGTTAAAATAGAAGTCAAAAGGGATTTCCTAAATGATTTTATTTGGGAAAAGGTTTGTGTTAAATGATCAAACTTCCAAAACCATGTTTGTAAACGCGATTATGCTCTTTATAATCTCTAACAAGTTCCAAAAGCTTGAGTTGAGAAATTAAGTTCATTTATATTTGAGAATGATTTTAAGGATAAGGTATCTTCTACCTTCTCAAATGAATGTCAAAAATTATCTTTTAAATGATTTTGAAAAATGACTTTTAACATCATATTTTTTTGTATAAATCTAAGCATGAGCTAATTATTGTGCAAATTTTATGATTGTATTTTGATGCTACTAATTATCCTTTTGTAAATATTTTGCTAAGTAAATAGTTAGTTGATTATGGAAGAGATCAAGTTCTTCCTTAGACCTTAATTTAAGAAAAATCAAGGATGTCATCCACATCATGCAAGAAAAGTGCGAGAATGAACTTCTGAAGAAGTTTAGGATAAATGGATGCCAATGTAGTAAGAACCTAATAAGCATGACAAGAAGCCTCGAGAAAAGTAAAGCTTAACTAAAAGCTATTTAGAGGTATGGTCTAATAACTTTTATCTATTTACCTCTAAAATCCTTTTATGTTTAACGTATACTTATAGGCTAAATTTCAAATATTTATAAAATTCTTATTATAGGTTGATTAAGAAAATATTTGTGACACATTACATATAGAATCATGGTGTTAAAAAATTATTTGTTAAACTAATACCTTCAAATGTATCTAGAAACACTTTCAACCATTCTAGATTATATATATATATATATATATATATATATATATATATATATATATATATATATATGTGGAGACCAAAGATTCACCGACATCTTTGCTAAGCCTTCTTGTGAAGAAAAATTAAATTCAATGTTTTGTAAAATTAGGATACCCATATCTAAAACTACAACCCTATCTATTTACTTTTGAGCAATTGATGTTGATCATAAATATTGTATACGATAATGATGTATAATTATCATGCTTTGTGCTAAAATATTTTAAGGTCTTGAAAATTTTATTTTAAGGTCTTGAAAATTTTATTTTCCAAACCATATTGATGGGCAAATTTTATGAAAAATCCCCTAAGTATTATATTTGGTACAAAATTCATATTTTACTCCTTCGTGCCTATAAAAATCATATTTTATGATGCATTTTTACTTTGCATTTAAACTTCCTCAAAGAAAATTATTTTTTCATTGATTAATTTTCTCTTAAAATTTTTTTTTCCTTCTATCATTTTCAAGAAGATGAAGATGATGAAGACCTTGAATTTGATGTTGAAGATTACTGAGTATCTTGAATGTATTTAAGAAATAGTTTTGAAATATATGTTTATGTTGAAGTTGAAAGTATTTTAATTTGGATTGAAATTCTTATATATATATGATGATTTTGAAACTATTTTGTGAAATATTAAATATTATTTTTTACCCTTTAATATTTATTTGAATCTTATGATTCGATTCTTGATTCGTAATTTTAAAATTGTGACTTTTGATTTGCAAATTAAAAATTGTGACTTTCAATTCACGATTCGATACTCGATTTGACAACTATGCTTTTAATTTTTTTTCTCATTCATTGCTTGCTTGATCTTATCAGTAAATATTGTTTTCAGTTACTTATTCAAAAAAATTTTGTCTTAGCAAAACAAAATATACAACCAAACATACAATTTAACCAATGATAGTTCACACCAACAAAAGGAGCACAAATCAAATTGTACTTATTCATTTTGTAAGTTGTATCAAATGAAACATCTCCAAAACATCCCCAAGTACTATACATATATTATCTCCGTTCACGAAATATAGGAAAGATTCTTTCTTGTACGTAAATTAAGGAAACTCACATTTCTCAACTTTTATCCCAAAATACCCTTATTCTTCTAATCATTATACAATAATTTAAAATTATTTTATTTAAAAGTATAATTTGACAACACCCATTATTTCAATAAAATATTACAAAAAATACACCAACTATCTTAATAAAATATTTCTCACTTTTTTCACTCTCTTTCCTCCCCTCCTTGCAATGGGTGTGCAAAAATTGAACTGATCCGAGTAACCCGTTCGGGCTGAACCGACCCGAGGTGATCGAGTAGGGTTAGTCGGGTTATTAGGGTCGATTCAGGTTGAAGATTATATGAATTTCGAGTTTTGAGTCGGGTTACGACGACGAAAACCCGACAAACCAGGAAAAATTTTCGCCTTTTCGTGCAAAGAATTTCGAGTTGTTAGGGTTAGGCCTCGAAAATTAGTTAAGGTCGGTTCGGGTGGTTAAATTTCAGAAATTCGGGTTTCGGAAACAGTGGCCACAAATTTATAAATATGTGGCCTACTTTGCTAGAAAAAGTGTGGATAATTTTATAATATGTGGTCAGTTTTATAGAAAAAGTGGCCACAACTTTTTACAGTTATGGCCAACTTTTCTACATACTTTACATAAGTGTAAAAATTGTGGACAACTTTTGTAATATGTGGGCAACTTTGCTGGAAAAAGTGTGGACAACTTTGTAATATGTAGCCAGTTTTATGGAAAAAGTGACCATAACTTTTTACAGTTATGGCCAACTTTTCTACATACTTTACATAAGTGTAAAAACTGTGGATAACTTTTGTAATATGTGGGCATTTTTGTTGGAAAAAGTGTGGACAACTTTGTCATATGTGGCCAGTTTTGTTAAAAAAGTGGCCACAGATTTTTACACTTGCGGCTAGATTTTAGAAATTGTGGTCATAGTTTTATAAACTTTTGGGCATTTTTGTATTCTTG
>CATIWJ010050758.1:0-30986 GCA_949640765.1 Croton laevigatus | reverse complement strand
ATGCCTTGTTGAATGAAGAAGAGTGCTTTTGCATCCTTTTTTCTGCTCTCCCTTAATTTGGCTTCATCAGGTTCATCCTCAGCATATCCAAGCTCCACTATCTCCCACAGTTCTTGAGATCGAAAGAGAGTTCTCATCTTTTTGCGCCAGAAATCATAATTTTCTCCTTTGAATACTGGTATCATGGATTGTTGTCCATTCCCTCCCACTGAAGCCATCATTCAGAAGCCAATGCAACTAGGCTCTGATACCACAAATGTTGGAGTAATTGGCAGCTGAAGATGATTAATCTAATTTGAGTGAAATATGAACAGAAGTAAAGAAGCTGGAATTTTATTAATGCTCTTGCAATATGAACCACGCAACAGAGCATAACAGAGCATGCATTTATAGGCATGCATATAACTACAACGGCTATATAAAAAAATCAAAACAAATCAGCAATAAATTAGCTAACAGTTCCTAAAAACTTGAGATATTTCTAACTTCCAGCTGACTTATTCAAATCCCTAAAATTTCGAATCACTCTTCAACACATATCACTTCGACAATGTACTTAAAGCATGTTCTCAAATATTAAATTGTACTTAAATCAACTTCAAAAAGGGCAGAAGAACTAAGTGCATATGTTGTTAACCCCTTTTTTCTAACAACGAAATATAATAAAAATAATTATAGTTTTTGTAAGGTTTTACCATCCCCGATCGTCAACTGTCGTAAACTAAACCTTTCTTGAATGATACTTCAGAAATGGGGAACTGAAAACTCGCATACATGCTTGAAGCGGTATTCATCATCGTCGTCATTCAAAAAACAAGAGATTCTTCAATTGATAACTCCTCTCACCTGAGTGCCTGTTGTAAAACAATCACTTCTTCTTGTGCTAGATTAGATTTTACCATTACTCGACTATTTGGATTGTGATAAATATCGGTAGTATTATTAAAATTTATGTTTTAACCGATTGTATTATTATTAGAATGTACATGCGTACCTCCATTAATAGCCGAGAAAACTGTATATAAGACGATTAAATGAAACATATAGTCATACGTTTGCAACACTTCTATCATTTTATTGGTCGCATGCACTGGACGCGAGGCGAACAATTTCTCATTACCGATTTCTTAAAGTTTGTTTAGAGACTCCTGTATATAAATGTGTCTTTATTGAATAATGATTTATCAATTTTAAGCCATCTATCCATTATTAGTTATTTTGCTTCAATTATATTTTCGGCATTTTTTCACTTTTAAAAAACAAACAACCTTCACGTCCCATACCCTCAAGCATTGCCCTATAACAAATGACTTTGAAATATATCAAAACCAAAATAGAATTCCAATTCCGCAATAAACTTAAATTTCCCAAAAAACAAAATTCATTTTTATAAGGAGAAGAAGATAGAATGAAAGAGGGAAAAAAAAATTTGCTACAAGTTCGGTAACTGTCAGAAAATATTGTTTAATAGTATGTACTTTCGAAAATGTGATTTTGAACTCGATAAACTTTTTCGACAATTATGAAATAAGTTTTGCAACAATCACATCTCTGATGGATCTCGGAACGGACCGGTTGCCACTCTGAGCGTTTCCTGAGAGCCGAAAAATTTTCTTTTCTTAAACTTGTTCTAGAGGTTAAATAATTACATAAAACATAAAAAGGAGACTAGTCGGTTTTCTCATTGATCTCTTAAAATTTAATCATCATTTGAACGGGTTAAAATTAAGCAGGAACAGACGGAGGGAAGGGGGGCGAGCAGTATAATGGTCACCCCTAATGTTGTAGAATTATATATAATTTTATGTATAAATTAGACAGAAATGTTTAGCAGCCTAATGGAAATGCATGCAGTTGCCCCTCTAAAAATCTTATAATCGAATTTGGCTTGTTGCAAATAGAAGTGTATATTTTTTTAGGCCCCATGTGCTTCTAGTCTTGCTCCGTCAATGAAATTAAGTGTCTACAATATGAATATGTACAAATCAAGTTATCCCCAAGAAACGATATTGGTTTAGAATTAAATTTTGTTTTTTAAAGCAATAATTAAATTTGAATTGGAGAATGTGAGGGGCATTCTACTCCTTGTATTTTTTTTTTTTTTTTTTTTGGGAAAGAACTACTTCTTGTGTTTTTAATAAATGGAATATAAGACAAGACTAATTAGTCATAGTAGCTAGAAATGTCATGAAGGTGATTAAACAACATTAACTATGTATAAAAAGTAAATAAAATAAGCATCAATTTACTTAAAACCAACAAATTCTGCAAGAACTCCATTAATGATATGAATAAGCATGATTACAAAAGACTGGAATAATGTAATGTAATGATACACATTAACCATCATATCCATTTGTTCAAGGCCAAAAACTTATCACTCACTCTTACCATTTCCCAAAAATAATAATAATAATAATAAATTTGCATTTTAAAAGAAATAACCCAAAATTTCCACCAAAACCTATCATTATTTTCTTTGAGAATCTGATTGAGGACTGTTATTTCCACTTCCTGTAATTTCTTCTTCACTGCTTGAGGGGGAAGGGTTGAGCCCATACTCACTAGTGTGACCAAATTCACTACTTACGTATTCTTGGCTATTGTCAGCTAGTATCATCTTCCTAAACCTCTTTATGTCCGCACTATATGATGCGGTGTCGTATTCTGAGCTATAAGATATAGAACCGAACTTGTTACTCTGACCAGCTTTCACATCGTTCAAGTGTTCTAGCGACCCATCTCCTTCTAGTGTTCGAACAATCTGTTCCATAAATTGATTTACAAAATCATTTATAGCTATAAAAAATTCAGTTTTGGTCCAATTTAATGGAAAAAAAAAACTAAACTCACTACCATCTTTTGTAATCAAAACTTTTTAACATTTTGACCAGCCAAAGTAATTTTTTAGGTAACTTTTAACTATTTAAATTTTATTTAATAAAGGGTAATTCTTATGGGTACGGGCTGCACCTAGTGTTGCTTCCCCTTTCATTTTTTTTTTTTTTTTTAATCAAGTGATAAGTCCCGAGATAAGTTTTAGTGAATCCCAGTTTACAAAATATAACTCTGTATTATCAATAAAACAAAGAACAATCAGAACCATTGAATTCAATGGTTATAATTATTTTATGTTAAATTTATAATTCAGAGTTAAATTCTGTAAATTGAGACCCACTGAAACTGATATTAAGACTCTGTAGATATAATTTAACACTTAATTTAAAAAAAAATAAAACAAAAATTTGAAAAAAAAAAAACAAAGAAAGGGAAGCATCACCAGGTGCGACTAGTATCCACAATGACTGCCCTTTAATAAAAGGTGCCCATAATAGGTTTTAGTTTTTAACATTTTGTAAACAGTTAACAGATACTCAAATAGTTAAACGTTATGCAGACAGTTAATTTTGGTGAATACACACTAAAAATCTATGCAACACATAAAACATAAATTAAAATAGATTGATGCTAGTTAATTAAAAAACTATGATTAAGATTTTATTCTGAATTACTTGGCTCATTTTGGGTCTTCTTCTGGCTGAATGTCTAATGGACGCACCAGCACAAGCCACCATCCGTGCCATTTCATCTGCATCATAGTTGCCCTCTAAACGTGGATCCGCCAACTCAACAAAGTTTGCACTAGCACATAATGGTCTAGCCTGTGGATTCATATAAATATATATATATATATATATAATAACTATCATTTAAAGAAACTTTTTATCATATATATATCTATGCAATGAATGTTAGAAAAATATCCTCACCCAATCAACAAGACTATCATCAAAATCTGAATTGATATCTACAGGACGACGTCCAGATATTAACTCCAATAACATTACACCAAATGAGAAAACATCAGACTTTTCAGTAAGCTTGCCACTTGATGCATACTCAGGAGCCAAGTATCTACAATTCACATTATTGCTTTATTACAAAATATAAATAAAGCAATGCAGAAATATAACAAAGTACAGAAACTACGTTATTTTAAATGAAAATTTACATAGAAAAATTTAAAAGCTACCTAAATGCTAAAGCTACAAATAATTTTTTATCCAATTTTCACATTGGAATTGCAAATTAAACTACTAAGTAAAAAATTTCCCTTATGAGAATTGGAATGGAAGTAATTAAGTAAAAAATTTCTAACCCAAAAGTTCCCATGACTCGAGTTGAAACATGGGTAAAGTTGTCTGAATTTAGCTTGGCCAACCCAAAATCTGCCACCTAATAAGTTTGTGCCAATTAAACAAAAGAAAGATAATTAGTAGTGAATCATAATGGAAGTAAACTAATGAATTTTTAATATGCTATTGCAAATGATGAACATACCTTCGCTTCAAAATTGAAATCGAGCAAAATATTTGAAGCCTTAATGTCTCTATGGATAATGCGAGGGTGACCTACAAGCATGTGTTAAGCTTGTTATGGCAGTGCATAAGTTAACATGGTGAAACCAGAACTTAAAATTTAGGGGTGTCATCTAATGAACAGTGTATAACACTTAAAGCTTGGTTATAAGCAATTAAAAAAGATAAAGAAAATTGAAAAATGACATCTAACTCAAATAGTTAAAGTGATACGCCTCTTGGCATGAGGTTAAACATTCAAATTCTAATAATTTAACTAAAAAAAACTTAATTTACTGTTAAAAAAAAGGAAATTAAAGGAATTGTAACAAAAGCTGCTCCAATCTAAATTGCCTAGGACCAAAAAATTGCCAATTTCCACCAAGCTTCTTAAAAATTTTACTCTTCTTACAACACATAAGATTTTCATTTCAAATGTTTTGGGGTGCGACAAAGGAACCGGAACACAACATAGTTCCTCCCCGTAAGTGGATATTTGGTCTATTCAAATTTAAAATTTTTACATAAACACTAGAAATATTCTTTCAAAATGTACAATTTAAAAAAAAAATAAAGTTTGAGGTGTATTAATTTATAATAATAATTCCATGCAAATAACCAAATTTTAGCAGGATTTCAAACTAAAATAAACCATCCATTAAAATAGTTTGTATTCAAGAATTTTCTCAACCCAATTGGATAGAGAAACAAAATAATATCTTTTCAAAAAAAAAAATTACATGACTATATAGCTATACGGAAGGTTCTATAATATTGTTCTAAAAGAATATAATAACTATAATGACTTACAATCTTCATGCAAATAAGCAAGTCCTTTCGCTGATCCCATAGCAATTTTGAGTCTAGTAGACCAATCCATGGTAGGTTGACCATCCCCTGTAAATTTTGGAAAGAACAATTGATCTTTTTTGGTATATGCAATAACCATTCTCTTCCCTCACCCTTCTTTGTAACTATTTTAATATTTTTTTATGAACAGAATAATTTTCTTTCACTTTTTATGTTATATTATTTAAATATTTGATTCAACTCACATTAAATTCAGAATCATGAATTGTATGATTGAAGTTAAGTTCGACCGCAACAATTAACACTATAAGGTCACTATACCCATTTACAATAATGTAGAAATTTGTGATTTTAACTTCAAGTTTACAGATAAAAAGAATAAAAAATAAGAGATTATAAATGGTTAATATGAAACTGTAATAGACAAAGAATTTGAAAAAGAATACCGTGGAGGTGATGCTCAAGAGTGGAATTAGGTAAAAACTCATAAACAAGCAACCTTTGGCCTCCTGCAATGCAATATCCAACAAGTGACACAAGGTGGCGATGATGAACACGGCTAATAATCTCTACTTCAGATTGAAATTCGCGATCTCCTTGCCCACTTCCAACTTTCAGACTTTTAACTGCAATTTCTTTACCACTACGCAATATTCCTTTGTGCACGTACCCGAACCCGCCTTGGCCTAACAAGTTTGCTTGAGAGAAACCATCAGTAGCTGTTACTAGCTCCTCATAGGTAAAGCTGCTGTGTGTAAACCCTAACGCCAAAGCTGGGTGCGGAGGAGGCAAGACTGGACCATGTGGACCTGACAATTTTTTTGAGCTTTTATCACTACCAGTTCATCTTCTTTTTTTTTACCAGCAAATTAAGTCAAGTTTAATTATCAAATTAAAGCGCATTTATGGCACCATCAAGATTCAAACATCTAACCTCAGGTTAATGATGTGCATCGCTCTAATACCACTTCATCTATTTGCATTAACATGAGGTAGTTGTATTATATACCTGGTGTTTGCGGTGGTGGCGGTGACTGTGATTGCCATCCTTGGCCACCGGGTGTTGGATGTAAGCTACCCATTTGATCATTGTTATGTTGTTGTTGTTTTTGTTTTCCCGCATGCCAATTGTTAACTGGACGTTGAGGAGTTGGAGTATTGTAATAATTACCGCCTGCATGATTAATTGATGTGGTCTTTGTTATTTGAGATTTATAAAATGTTAAGTTTTCATTTCGCTAAGGAATAAAAATCCTATTTTAATTTTGGATAGAAGTTGAGATGTGATACCAGTATATCCAGGAGATGGGTCACTACTATAATAATCATGCTCTAATCTCTTCTTATTCTTCTTCTTTTTACTTGAACAAAGGTATACAAGTGATGCAAGTAGTAGCAAGCCCGCCACTCCAACTACAACTCCAAGTATGATAGGTACAACATTAATTGTACTATCATTTTCGCTTGAGGATTCATTATTTGACTTGGGCGGCGGTGGTGGTGACGTTGGTGAAAGATCGGATTTCGATGATGATTGAGGTGGGGGTGGAGGTGAAAAGATGTTATTATTTAGTGGTGGTGGTGGTGGTGAAATTGTTTTAGAAGAGGGAGATGATGGTGGTGGTGGCGATGAAATTTTATTAGAAGGAGATGGGGGTGGTGATGAACTCTTATTAGAAGGAGATGGTGGTGGTGGTGAAGAGTTTGATTTAAGTGGTGGTGGTGGTGAAGAGTTTAATTTAGGTGATGGAGGTGGTGAGGAATTTGAGTTATTTGGGGGTGGTGGAGGTTTCTTTACGGATGAGGGTGGAGGTGACTTACTATTTGATGGTGGTGGTGGGGAAGATGATGGTGGAGGAGATGATGAGGATGATGATGGAGGTAATGAAGATGGAGATTGCGAATTCGATGATGATGGAGTAGGTGGAGAAGGTGGAGAGTCTGGTGTTGGGGCAGAAGCCATTAATATACTTCTAGTACAATATTATTCTCAGTTAAAAGATAAAATCAGTATGACCCACTACCACAGTTTCTTTGAATGATACCCTTATAAACGCTAAAAAAGAAGAACATATGTAATTTATCGCAACAAAATAATATTCAAAAAAAGAGAACACTAATGGAAGAGCAAGATACAATCAATCTTAAGACTTAAAACTACAACATAAGCAAGTCTAAATGATTAATCAATAACAATCATTAAAATATATAATCTAACATAAAGATCTCAACATCAAAGATATGCTAGGTTGTGATTGTAATGTCATGTCTAGTAATTACTAATAAAATATGTTTTTCACTATTAGATCTATTCTTTTTCTTGTTGTGGGAGAGAGAAAGAGAGTACCTACAAGAGGAGAAGAGTAGAAGGAATCTCAAAATGTGGAAAGAAATGGTCTTGCATAGTAATTGATTTACAAGAAGAAAGGAAAAACCATGTATGCCTCACAAAAACACCGATAAAGGAGGAAATTTCCTGTCTTTGACAATGAATTTTTCTACCTTTAAGCAGACCTTTTTATTTGCCAAGTTGGCATACTTTGAATGGTGATTCAAGTTGAGTTTAAGGACAGATGTTTTACTAGATGATAAAATGTTTGTTAATTAGTTATTCTATGCTGGCTCTTAGTCGTTTTCCAAGTTTTTTAAAGCAATTTTACCCATTTATAGCATGTGAATATACATATCATTTATGACGATTCACTTTGAAGTTGTTGGTGTAAAAAAATTGTTATAACAATATATATATATATATATATATATATATATATATATATATATATAATTGTTATGTAAACAAAATTTTTTTATTATTTCAAATTTACAATAAAAAGTAATTATGGAGATAGTAAAAAGAAGAGCGGTGCTACCACATTCGAATCAAACGAAGATTAGATTTTTTTTTTTTTTTCCATTTTATCCAAAAAAAAATCGGTCGATCATTAATACAAGGTTTTAAAAGTAAATGCAACGGATTACAATTTTTTTATTTTCACTATACGACTGTGAATTGATGAGTGAATTTCAGCACAATATATTCCATATAAAACTCATAATTTTCAGAATAAAAATTAATTACAATTAGACTAAAATGAGCTGAAAATAATCAAAATTTAATAATTGTCTAACTTGAGAATTAGACTAAAAGTTACTCTCCTTGATTTTCTTGTTTTCAATAAAAGATCAAGTATTTTAAATTAATGTCCTTTTTTTTTTCAGTACCTAATTTATTTATTTTTACTTTTAAGTCTCTTTATTTAAATTTTAATTTTATTTTCATCCCTCATATCAATTTATTATTTTTAAATTATTGATCATGTTTTTTATTTTTCTTACTTGTTTTATATATGGGCTTAATACAATTTGTATTTTTTTTTTAGGCTATATGTTGACTTGTAACCTCAACAAAGAACCGCTGATTTTGGTGTATCTAATAATATGGAATTTATATATATATATATTTGGACTTGTAAAAAATATGTATAAAATAGGTACAAAACATGTACGATAGTTGTACAAAACTGTACACTGTTAAAAAAAACTATACACTGTTTGGCATGTGTATAGTGAGTGGGGTTTTTTTTTTTTTTTTTGTCTTGTGTCTATTTTAGTTTAATAAATTTACCAAGTGTCATTTTTACTATAAATTACCATTATTTACATAACGAGTCTCTTTTCTAAATTATTTTTATTTTTGAAATCATACCGTGACTATCCCTAATTCTATGCATAAATCAAGTCCAACACATCCCAAAAGGGCCAAGGAGTACTGTGCAAGCCCAAAATCAGCCATCCATACATTGTATTTGGATTGAAATTTGGCAAAGGTAGCCACCGACTTGTAAGTGGGCTGCCTCTATAAGGAGCAAACAGCTTCTTCTCTTCTTCAAGCTGTTTTTCAGGTTTCTTTCCTAATTTTTATAGTTTTCTTTGAAGTTTTATTTATGGTTTAAGCTTGTAGTAGTTTTATATTGCAAATAAGTAAGGAAAACTCATCCATGGCATTCTCCTTGTTCATTTTGTTTAGCAATATTAAAATATTTATTTAGAATAGCAAACTGTTTAGTCCGTTTTTGTGATAGTTTTTCTTTATTATTATGTTTGTCTATTAGTCATTGTTTATTTGTTTTGAGTTATTTTGAGTCCTTTTGTTAGTGTTTTTGGTGTTTTAGTAATTCTAAAGGTGATTGGCGTGAGAATAAAGAAATTGGAGTATAAGTCACAATTTTTGGTGGAAAATGAACTAAGCCCCACAAGCAAGTTCACGACCGTGTAGATTTTAGAGGATATTGGGTTAGTCTCTTGAAATTTAAGAATTCACACCATTGGAAGAAGCCCATCTGTAAGAAAGGCCCGATACTTTTAAGGAAGTAATACACGTGCTTTCACACCTGTTTAAACAAGAGAAGAAGATTTCAACATGAAAGAAAATAGGCAACTAATATCAACTTCTAAAAAGGGAAGAATTACCAACGTGGGTGGTTTGTTCATCCATAATTGACAGAAGAATCGGTTTTTATGGAGGCACTAACATCATTCGTGGAGGTCATGAAGAAGGAGGAAGAAATCTATCTGGTATACACATCCACTATATAATCCAACGATAATTGGAAAGAAAGGAGGGAGGATGATCCGAGAGGACATCCAAACACCATACATACCATTCTAGCTCCATTCAGATGCATCCATCTCTATTCATCAGTCAATTGCAGAAGAAGGTTGCAGATTAGAAGAGTTTTTAGAGAACGTTGGTTCAGCAGATTTCCCTTGGTTTTCACCCAATTTCAATTTGAGACAAGAGATTGTTCAATCGAAAGGGGATTATAACTCCGGGTTTGCATTTATTCTGTTTCTTCTAAATTTCTATTGAACCATATGTTTTTGTCATACTTTTGTGTAAATATGAACTAATTCCATTCTAGTCTAAGAATTGTAAATATTCTGCCATGGTTGTGTGAATTTGGACATTCCTATTTATTTTATGTCTTTAACTTAATTGAATGCAATTGCTTCTTCAAATCATTGCTTGATCACCAATTATTTGACTTAGGTGTTAGATGAAGGAGTGAGAAGTGAAATCTAATACCGAACCAATTCAATTAAGAAATTAGGTGAATTAGGAATATAAGCCTAAGTTTAAATAATTAAATATCTTACGTAAAGATTAGTTGAGTGAGAATTATGAATGCGGTCGCTAGTAACCTTAATTAACTAATTAATTCGTATGTTATTTGTTCTTTAATTAAAATCAAATGGGAATTTAGAGTTCACTTGATTGGAAGAAGAGATACAACCCTAGGCACTATTTGTAATTTGATAGCCAAATCTGCATAATCACTTCCTTAATTTTCCTTTTTAAGTTTAAGCCTTTAACCTAAATTCTTGTTTTCCATCATTCATTTTCTGTCACCAAAACTATTGCTACTCAAGTTTATTGTTTTCTTTTAGTTTCATATGTAAAAACATTTTAGATAATACCAATTCCAATCTTCTGCGAGACGACCTTGGGGTGTTCACCATAGTTACTACAATAAACTCATGCACTTGCGAGTTAGCTTAAAGTAATACTAATTTGGGCGTAACAAGTTTTTTGGCGCCGTTGCTGGGGAGGTTGTTTAGCGTCTTTATCTATTTTGTTTTTGTTTTGTTTTTTGTGTACATATTTATTTTAGTTTTTGCATTTGCTTGTTTTATTTTATTTGTTTGTACATATGCTATTAATCTTATTTGCTTGATTTAAGTTGATTATCTTAAAATAAGGAATAGCCGTGCACCATTTCCACAAGTGGTGTGCGCAAATTGTGAGATATATAGACATTGGGCGAATATATGCCCTACACCATTTGATGCATATGCGTGGGAAGTTAGGCAGATGAATTCCATTGAAAGTTACTCTCAACCTCCTCTACAGCCATTTCAAATATTTCAAGAGCCCACTATTGAAGAAAGTTTGAATGCCTATATTCAAACCTGTACAAAAAATCAAGAGCAGCAGAGAAAGCCTACCCTTGAAGATAATCTGAATGCCTTAATTCAAGTTGTCATTGAGACTCATGAAGCAAATAATAAGAGATTTGATTCAATAGAGGCTTCTCTCAAAAAGGTGAAAACTCAGATTGGGCAGATAGCAAATCAGCTTCAATTTAATGAGGGAGGAAAATTTCCAAGTCAACCGAAGCAAGCGAAAGCTATCACTGTCCTTAGAAGTGGTAAGGTTATTAATAACCATATTGTTGACAGTTCTATGGAGCAGTTACCGAAGGAGGAGATAAGAACGTCATGCTTGACAAGAAAAAGGAGCAGACAGTGGGTAATTCAAGACAACAATCAATGGATTCATTTTCATCAGCCAATTTTAATGAAAAGGAAAATCTATCATTGCGAAAGATCGATGTGCAGAATAGGAAGGTAAACATGATTGTTGTAGATAAGACTTTTGAAATTTCTATCCTTAATACCTCTCCCACTTTAGGTATGTCCATGGATAAAAGTTGTTCACTAATTGATAATTCTTTTGTGGATGTTTTCTTGCAAATTGGCATGGATAGCAAGAAAGAGTTAGTTTTAACTCTAGGTTTGCGTAATAGGATGCAAGAATATGAATACTTTGGGGAGAGATGTAAGGGAGTGATCAAGGGAATAAGTTTATATTGAAAACTTAGAAATGGCATAAAACCCTTAATGAGCATGCATATAGTGACATTGAATGAGGGAACAATGTTAACTGGACCTGAATTTAGATAACGTCCAGCTAATACGATGTTAAAGAAGTGCTTTATAAGAGGCACCCCATTACTCTTTGTAATTAAGCTGTTTGTTTTTTGTTTCTTGTTTCTTTTCATAATTTAGTTGTCTGTTTAGATTTCATATTTCTTTTGTTAATAGTTTTTAGTTTCTTTGGTTTTATTTGGAATTTTATTTGGCTTGAATTGGTTTGAGGAAGGAATTTTATGTTGATTTCAGGTATTGATCCAAGTAGACGTCTAGAACCCCTCAATCTCAGATGATCATTATTAGCTTGGATACTCAATAGGAACTATGTTGTGCTGCGCTTTTGCTAAAAACAACACAGCCGTGCCTTTCCTCTTTTCAGGCCGTGTGTATCAGGTTACTCTTTGAGCATGTTGAACACTACTGTGGCACTCTACCCCATGGCCGTGTAATTTTCAGATTCAAAACACAGAAGCCTGTGGCTTTCTCTTTCTTTCTTCTAAATCCCCAACTCCACAGCTGTGCCATTACTTTTTCCCTTTCATCAGTAAACTTTATTTTGTTCTTATTTCCAATTACCTTTAAGTTGTTTTCCCATTAAAAAATACACACACACACACACACACACACACACATATATATATATATATAAAAGCATTTATGACTATTTGTGTTGATTCGTATCGTTATTTTTCTTTCGTGAGTATGTGAATTATTATGTCTACTTAGTTTTTGTGATGTTCATGTGTAATTTGTTGGAAGCAACTATTGAACTATGTACGAGAAACTTGGCAGTATTCCTTCTAGGGCATCAGTTTATTCCAGATTTTTCTATTCCTACTCTTTTTATATTCTGTTGTTGTCCCATTGAGAGCAATGTGATGCTTTAAGTGTGGGGGTAAGGAATTTAGTTCTTTAGTGTGTAAAAAAAATGGTAATTGTTAAAATCTGACATAATTGTTGGGAATTAGTAAAAAAAGATCATATTCGCTTAAGTTTATGCTAAAAATTTTGCATAAGTCGTTGATGGCCTATTATACATGCTAAGTATGATGAACTTTACCCACCATGTGAGTTTTTGAGCCCTTCTTTACAAACACTGAAAATTGATTGTGTGAGTATGCCACATTATTTTTGCATCTCTAGAACTTATTTTTTGCATGCTAGTCGAGACCAAATTAGGATTATCTCTTGAGCATTGAAATGATTTAGGCACTAGGGTTAAATTGTTTGCTTAAATAGCCTACCCAATTTATTTTTCCTTAGTTAGCCCCATCGAGCCTAATATATCCTATTTTTGTTGTGAAATCCCAAAGAAATGAACCTAAGCCTTTCTTGATTTTATTTCCGAGCTTGACACTTATTTGAGTTTATGAGTAATCATAGGTAATTCATGACATATTTTAATTCTAAGTGTGAGGTCGGGAAATTAAGTGTGGGGTTGGGAAATTTATCGCAATAAAAAGGGAATGACTCAAATACTTCAAGGTTAATTTTAGCATCTGTTTTAGCTCATGTTTACAATTCTTAATCTTTCGAGATAAAAATGAGCTCAAAGTTTTCTTCCTTAAGTCAGAAAAGTTATTCAAAAAAAAAAGAAAAAAAAAAAGAAGAAAAGAAAGAAAGTATAAAAAAAATAATAATAAAAGAGATATTGTCCTTTAAAAAGCAAATGTTATGTTACAAAAAAAGGGGAGAGAAAGGTAGAAACATTTGTGAATCTGAGTCTTGCATTGGGAAGTGAGGTTATGAGAGAACTCATTGTGAAAGTTAGTTTGGTGATTTATCTGTTATTACTCATAATGCTCAATACTAACCAGTTATATATCATTTTTATACCCGTAGCCCAGCCTCATTACAACCAAATAAAAAGACCTTTCGATCATTGCTTAATAGAAATCTTTAGTGGATATTGGATAATTTTACAAGCCTATGGTAGATGCATAACAAGCATGGCTTGAGTGATAATTAATAAACCCTAAACACTTTTGAGAGAAACACTTAGAGGAGAGCTTTTGTTTACCATACTTGGCGTGTTTATAAGATGGACTCAATTATGTTGTTTTCTTTTTAAAAAGCTGAGGTGATAACTGAAACTTTTCAATTTATGTTATGATTATTTGCTTGAGGACAAGCAAAGTCTTAAGTATAGGGTGTTTGTTTAGCCCATTTTTGTGATAATTTTTCTTTATTATTATGTTTGTCTATTAGTCATTGTTTATTTGTTTTGAGTTATTTTGAGTCTGTTTGTTAGTGTTTTTGGTGTTTTAGTAATTCTAAAGGTGATTAGTGTGAGAATAAGAAAATTGGAGTATAAGTCACAATTTTTGGTGGAAAATGAACTAAGCCCCACAAGCAAGTTCACGGTCGTGTAGATTTTAGAGGATATTGGGCCAGTCTCTTGAAATTCAAAAATTCACACCATCATCTGTAAGGAAGGCCCGATACTTTTAAGGAAGTAATACACGTGCTTTCACACTTGTTTAAACAAGAGAAGAAGATTTCAACGTGAAAGAAAAGGGGCAACCAACATCAGCTTCTAAAAAGGGAAGAATTACCAACGTGGGTGGTTTATTCATCCATAATCGACAGAAGAATCGGTTTCTATGGAGGCACTAACATCATTCGTGGAGATCATGGAGAAGGAGGAAGAGATCTATCTGGTATATACATCCACTATATAATCCAACCATAATTAGAAAGAAAGGAGGAAGGATGATCCGAGAGGACATCTGGACACCATACATACCATTCCCGCTCCATTCAGACATGTCCATTCATCTCTATTCATCAGTCAATTGCAGAAGAAGGTTGCAGATTAGAAGAGTTTTTAGAGAACGTTGGTTCAGCAGATTTCCCTTGGTTTTCACCCAATTTCAATTTGAGACAAGAGATTGTTCAATCGAAAGGGGATTGTAACTCCGGGTTTGCATTTATTCTGTTTCTTCTAAATTTCTATTGAACCATATGTTTTTGTCATACTTTTGTGTAAATATGAACTTAATTCCATTCTTGTTTACGGATTGTAAATATTCTGCCATGGTTGTGTGAATTTTGACATTCCTATTGATTTTATGTCTTTAACTTAATTGAATGCAATTGCTTCTTCAAATCATTGCTTGATCACCAATTATTTGACTTAGGTGTTAGATGAATGACTGAGAAGTGAAATCTAATACCGGACCAATTCAATTAAGAAATTAGGTGAATTAGGAATAGAAGCCTAAGTTTAAAGAATTAAATGTCTTACGTAGAGATTAGTTGAGTGAGAATTATGAATGCGGTCGCTCTTAACCTCAATTAACTAATTAATTCGTATGTTATTTGTTCTTCAATTCAAATCAAATGGAAATTTAGAGTTCACTTGATTGGTAGAAGAGATACAACCCTAGGCACTCTTTATAATTTGAGAGCCAAATCTGCATAATCACTTCCTTAATTTTCCTTTTTAAGTTCAAGCCTTTAACTTAAATTCTTGTTTTCCATCATTCATTTTCTGTCACCAAACTGTTGCTACTCATGTTTATTGTTTTCTTTTAGTTTCATTTGTAAAAACATCTTAGATAATATCAATTTCAATCTCCTAAGAGACTACCTTGGGGTATTTACCATAGTTACTACAATAGACTCGTGCACTTGTGAGTTAGTTTAAAGTAGTATTAATTTGGACGCAACACAAACCTATGTTTTTCATTTAGTTTCTTGCAATCTCATAATTTCAAATTTCAGTTTCTTTGTTATTCAAGCAAGCTCATCCATAGCTTACTCTTGCCAAGACAATAATAGCAATCACCATCTTAATCCTTCTTTCATTTTATGTAGTTTTGTTAATTGATGAACTTAAAATATTTTCCTAAAAATAATAAGTTACTCTCCTTGATGTCTTTGTTTGTTTCAAGAACAAAAGATCAAGCTTTTGAAAGTTCCCATCATAATCTTGAAGAATCCTAAAGTTCTTCGTTAACTTGATGATTAAGCAAAATTTCCTCTTATTTTTCATGAAGAGACGTGAAGAACAAGATGTGAAATTATGGGTTTTAATCCATTTTATGTCAAAATTCAGTTGAATATAAAGTTTATGTCATTTTACCTTACTGGTCCTTAAAGTTAAATTTAAGTGCAATGTAGTCCTTTCCTTTAGTTATTAAGTCTTTTTCTATTTCAGCCCTCAGAAATAATATTAAATGCCAATTTAGTTGCTTTCCTTTTAATTTTATGATCATTTCTATATAATCCTTTAAATTATTTTCTTTTACATGAATATCCTTTTTTTAGTACCTAATTTATTTATCTTTAATTTTAAGCCCTTTTATTTAATTTTTATTTTTATTTTCGCCCCTCATAACATTTTATTATTTAAATCTATTATTCAATTGAAAAAAATTGAGAAAAAGAAAAAAAAAATACTACTATGTAGTTTAATTTCTAATATTGTCTTTATTTATTTTTCCATTGCTAATATGATCATGGAGCATATCTGAATTTTTAATTGTAAGAAAAACAAATTTGAAGAATTCTCATTTTATTTTCCTGTTATTTGTTTATTTAAGTTTCTGTGCATTTTCTAAATTTACTATCAAAGTAATTTACTTTATTTTGTTTTATTTATTTTACTTGGCTTTTATTTTAAATAATTAAAATTATAAAAATCAATTTTCCAATTTCTCTTGGTTGCTATAATGTTAGTTTACCAGTAATCAGATTCACAAATCCCTGTGAAGATGATAACCTTTTATGCTATATAACAAATCCGTTGAAACTTACATAATAACAAGTGTGCGTGAAATTATGCAACAAATTTGTGGCGACATTGATGGATACTGCTAACAGAAATGATATTGGTTTTAAAATTGATAATCTAATTGGCAGCACTGAACAGTTGTCATTAAATCCTGAAATTGAAAGAATTGCTAGAGCAGTAAAAAGAGAAGATCCTAGATATCAAAAGAGAAGTCGCAGCATATATACTCGCATAATATGAAGGGTTTAACAGAGACAAAATCAGCCATTAAGGAATCATTATTCCTCCAGGCGGAAGACAAAATCCACCAAAGGTAACCTTGATGGATCTTAATGTTCTAACCTTGGGAAGACTGCACACATTTGTAGTCATGCCACCTATTAACACAAACAACTCTGAGCTAAAACCGTCATTAATTTCTATGGTACAACAAGTGCAATTCTATGGATTGGCAAATGAAGATCCTCATGAACATTTAAATAATTTCATAGAAATTTGCAACATATTAAGAATCAATGGAGCCTCAGAAGGAGCAATCAAATTAAGATTGCTTCCATTTTCTCTTAAAGATAAGGCAAGATTGTGGCTACACTCTATGCCACATAGATCTTTTTCACTAGATATGAAAATCTAAGTAATACGTTTTTACTACTATATTTTCCACCAAGAAAAATTTCATAACTTTTGCAATGACATTTTTAAATTTCGTGTTGGCCATTCAATCACTGGACAATTTCCCATTTGGTGTAAAATGGGAAAAATTTAACAGATTTAATATGGGATATGTAAAATTCTAAGTTTGGTGTGTTTTTTGGTGCGTTGACTAAATTTTTTTTCCATTGCGCCAGTCCAAATAGCGCATTGAACACGTGGCAGCTCCCAGTTTGTTGCGCTTAATGACAATTTTCATTGCACCACTTAAAATGGCGCAATGAAAAATGACAATTTTCATTGCACCACTTGAAGTGGCACAAAGAATGTCACTTTTCATACATGCATTCACATTTTGTTGTTTTGGTTTTTTTTTGTTGGTATTTGGTCTCGAAATTAATTTTAGAGGGTCGCAGTTTACAGATTTGACTCTTTTTTGAAAATTTCACATAAAATAAGTAAAACCATTAAGTTTAACAATCTTAACGGGTTTTTTTTTTTTCCTTTAGTTACCCCCAAGAGGGTTTGAACTGGGACCTTTGGTCTTTGGTGACATTACCTCACCTACTTATCTAATATGATATTTTCAAAACATAGTCAAATCTATAAACTGAAACCATCACAAATTAATTTCGGAACTTATTACAAACAATCTATAATTTTACTTTTTCAAAAAATTAAAAAAATAAAAAGAAAAAACAGAGAAACACGTCCATATTTTGCATGTTCAATATGCATTTCATTTTGCGCATGTTCAATATGCATTTCATTTTGCATATTTATTTATTTTCTTTTTAAAGTTTTTTTTAAATAAATAAATACATTCTTAATTATTTTACTTATTTTATGTGAGATTTTTAAAAAAGAGTCAAATCAACTGCGACCTTCTAAAATTAATTTCGAGACTAAAAAAAAACCAAAACAACAAAATGTGAATGCATGCATGCATTTCCATGCAAAAGTGACATTCTTTGCGCCACTTCAAGTGGTGCAATGAAAATTGTCATTTTCATTACGCTACTTCAAGTGGGGCAATGAATTGGGAGCTGCCACGTGGCGATGATAATATTTTATGCGCCACTTCAACTGGCTCAATGACTCAATGTGCTATTTGGACCGGCGCAATAGTAGTGTCTCTATCCACATAAGCAAAAAACATAACAAATTTGTAAATTATTTTCAATATACACCAAAATTGAAATTTTATACAAAACACACCAAAATTGTCAATATTTTTCATAAACACACCAAAAATGTCATTATCCCTTAGATCACTGGAATCGCTTAAAAATTGCAATTGAAGTTTTCGGGTCACATTTTAACCCAAACTTCGAGTCGACTTCGTCTTCGTCTTCTAGCCACCGTTTAAGGTAGTTCTTATGCTTATTGAGATCGCCGTAGCTTGAGTTGATGATTGGCAACACCGGCTAGCCATCTACTTTCTTCGGTGGTGATGGTTGACGGTTGTGCAAGATCTAATCTGGTTTCTGATTTCCATGTTTAGGATTTTTTTTTTAACAATTATAATAATAATAATAATAATTGCAATAAAGGGTTAAAATTGGAAAAACATAAAAATGTGTTTTTTACCTAATTTTAAAATTCATGTGCTATTTATTAAAAGAAATTTCAAAAGTGTGTTGTAATTTTTCAAAAACATTAGTTATGTAAAAATATAAGAATATAAGATAAAATAATAATTTCCCTTTTTCAGTCGGACAATTTTATAATAGAAGTACACTTATACCCTTTGGCATATCACGCCACCGAGCTGAGCACAAAGCAGCTGTTAATGTTGTTCCAGAATTTTCTCTTTCATAAATTATTATATTTTTAAAATAAAAAGCCTAATTTTTTTTAAAAATAATAATAGACAAATTACAGGTAAGTAACAGCTTTCCACGACCAAGCAAGCCGACTTGAAATTAGAAACTAGAAAAGGCCTGACCCTTCTCTGAAAACGATTTTAACATCGCAATTCGTCTCCTTCTCCAACTATATTACGTCTTCGTACTTCCACTCTTTCACTTTCCTCTTTTCCCTTTCCATTCACTTCCCGTTCACACCAATCAAACCCTATCAGATCGATCTTTCGTCAATACAGTCATGCCTTCCCGTCGGAGAACTCTCTTGAAGGTCATCATCCTCGGTGATAGTGGGTCAGTCGCCTCTGCTTACGCAATTTATTCTCCATTAATTGTGCGTAGTTCTAGGGTTTTGTTCTTTTTTAGCTTAGGCGGATCTTTCTAGATCTTATTGTTTTAGCTCAATTATTATCTGATTGAGGAGTTGTTGTATGAAACTTGAATCTTCAGGCGTTAATTCGGAGGGGTTATAGTTATTGGATGGTTGATTAGGTTTTTGGGGTATCTGTTTATGTTTTTGGTTAAACTTTGGTTGTTAATGGAAAATATAGCTTTGAAGTGATTAAGGTTGTTGACGTAGATAAGGTTGTGTTAATTATTGTTCTTCAATTGCTTTTTGGTGTTTAGGATATTGAATTGTGTTTTGTTTATATTGTACAGGGTGGGGAAGACCTCTTTGATGAATCAGTATCCTTGATTATTGATTATTTTTATTGATGATTGATTTCTATTGCTTCCCTTGAAGAGGGAAATTGCTTTCGATCTTGCAAGAAGTTCTTTTTGTTTCGGTATTGTTTCCTTCACTTAATTGCTTTTAGATATGTAAATAAGAAGTTTAGCAATCAATACAAGGCAACAATTGGAGCCGATTTCTTGACTAAGGAAGTACAATTTGAAGATAGGCTCTTCACTTTACAGGTTCGTACTAGTGTGTTGCCCATTTTATGAAACAATTATGTCAATTACTTATGTGCTGATGATGTTTTCTTTTCTATTTTTTTTTTTTCTCCTTTTGCTTCGGTTTGATGTATACATTTGAGAAGTAATGTACTGTGTTTAGGAGTATTATTTTTCTCCTTTTTCTATGTATAATTTCTGTGCCATCAGTATAATTTGAGTGGGGAGGGCATAGCTGAAGCTATGGTCTATGCTTGCACTTTAGCTGCAAATCGCTTCAGCACTTATTTGTTTAAATAGTCTTTCGTTCATTGCTGCTGATCCATAGAGGCTATTGTTTCCACTCAGTGACAGAATATATGAAGGTTCTGATATTTGATTAGAGATGCATCAAAAGATTAGTGCATTTCTATTCAATACTTTCTGTCTCCTGATCAATAGTTAAGTTGCCCTCATTTTGTGAAGACTTGTATTATGCTATTCATTGCATGGGTTTTCAATACCAAGGCAACGCACTTTTTTTACTGCTTGATCCCGATCAGCACAAAATAAGTGTTCACTTTATTGGTGGTACTATGGATTGACTTTTTTTTATTGCCATTGATTTAGTGAATTAGTCAGATATAGTTCCTTCACTCAGCAGCTATGTATTTAGCATATTATTAAGTGTTCTGTTGGTTTGGCAGATCTGGGATACTGCTGGCCAGGAAAGATTCCAAAGTCTTGGTGTTGCTTTTTATCGTGGTGCTGACTGCTGTGTGCTCGTGTATGATGTTAATTCAATGAAATCATTTGACAATCTCAATAACTGGAGAGAAGAATTCCTTATTCAGGTACTATTTTAGTATTTCATTTATCTTCAAACTTACTGATCCTTATTAAACAGATTTCGAGTGCTCTATTAATATTTTGTTGATCTGCAAATTTATCCATTGGCAGGCAAGTCCTTCAGATCCTGAGAATTTCCCATTTGTTGTCCTTGGAAACAAGATTGATGTGGATGGCGGGAACAGTAGAGTGGTAGGCATTGTTTTGATTTATTGTACTTTACACTTTTACTTGTTTTTCTGCATGTGCTTGTGCATACTCAGCATAAATACAGATATCTGTTCCAATCAATACTTGATTATTCTTGTGGTTTCCAGGTTTCCGAGAAAAAGGCTAGAGCATGGTGTGCCTCAAAAGGGAACATCCCATACTTTGAGACTTCTGCTAAAGAAGGAATTAATGTTGAAGAAGCTTTCCAATGCATAGCAAAGAATGCCTTGAAGAGTGGGGAAGAGGAAGAGATGTAAGTTGCCTAACCAACCATTTTTCATCTGCGTATACTTAATACAGCATTTCATTTGTTTTGTCGATTTAATTTCTGATAAATTGTGAAAGTAAATGTTAAAATAAAATACCCCTGAACCAATTTGGTAGTTGCCAAATATTTTGAAATATAAAACACGGGTAGACAACTCAGAGACTGTAGGTGAACATGCTAATGCTGTCAATGGAATTGTTATTTATATCAGAACAACATGCATCTAATTTGGGTTTATATATTTTAAATGATACTGATGACTTTTTTTGTTGTTGTGTTGGGGTGTGAAGATATTTGCCAGATACCATTGATGTTGGAACCAGCAGTCAACCTAGGTCAACTGGATGTGAATGCTAGATTATTGGGGCTTATGATTCTTGAGCGTCAGCATCAATAAACTATCTTTCAAGTTTTCTAAATGATTTGGCTTCTTTGTGGTCAATGTATGAGGTCATAGTGTACATTAGTTTTTGTGGGAAGCAAATTGGCCATTTGGTGCTGGTTTCAGTGCCTTTGTGTACAAATGCTTTCGATTTGTTAAGGTTGTGGTTTATTTATTCCAGGCTGGTTCCTGTCATTGTTTGGTAGTCCTGTTACTATAAAAGTCTCTCTGTCTCTCTCTGTTTTTTAATTCAATTATATGCATGTATTCGATTTAACTTTTTAAAATAGAGGCTCTGGAAAGGTGTCAATTATATATCCATGCTTTTAGTTTTAGTTTTTTGTTTCTGCGAGAAAATACAAATAAACGCTCAGAGTAAATTCTCACTTTGGCAACTACTCTCCTTCAATTTAATTTGAATAAAGGTGGACGTAATATTTTGAAATTTGAACATTTTGAGTTTAAATATTTAGTGGTTTTTTATTTAACCGATAAATATTTAGTGGTTTAGAACTGTGCTCAAGGATCGAAAATTTTCCGTCCAATAGGATTTATTGGGCTTTTTGTGAATTTTAGGGTTGGGATCTAGTGGCTCAGCTAGATGAGAAAACCAAGGTCAGGTCAGGAGGTCATGGTCTATAAGGCGACCTCTCCCAAGTGTAAGATGATCTCACCTTTTTAGGGTTTTTAAACACAGAAGATGCTCGCAGTGTAAAAATAATAGATTCTTGTCTGCGTACAATTATTCAAAAAATTAAAAAATATTATTAATTATGTGAATATAGTTAATTTTTTAAATTTTTTTTAAATAAAATTTTTTAAATAAATTTATTTATTTATATATTTATTTATATTTTATAAACTCATTTTTCTTTAATTAAATTTATTAATTATACGAATATTTTTTTATAATAATTTTACTATAAAATTACTTAAAATCTTGTAATTATGAATAACTAAAACAACATATTCAGTTATGAACTAATACTAATTAATTAATTAGATAAATAATTAAAATAATATATTATATATATATTAATTAATTTAATAATTTTATAAAAATATTTATACTCATTTTATATGTTCGTTGTTATCATATTTTGTTACGACTCGTTGTTATCATACTTAAATATAATATTATTATTTTTTATAATCACATTTACTTATGTTTCGATTATGAATAAAGAATCAAAATTTTAATAGAGTATATGATTGAAATATTTTTCTCAATATATTTTTCTAAACTAATAGAGTAAGTGGTAAAAATACTTAAAAAATATATGATTGATTATATTTAATAATATAAAATCAATTATCATATATATTATAGTATAATATCATAATTAGAATGCTAATAATATTAGAATTTAAATTTTCTAATTAGATATACTACTAATGTTAATATTATTTTGCTTTAAATTTCATAATTAAAGTAGGATATTATACTAATAGATTGTTATTTATTTATTAATTAATTTAATAAAAATACAATGCTAATACTAACTCCTAATTAGAATACTATATTAATACTAATATTATTAGGATTGTTATTTATTAATTATTTTAATAATTAATAAAGACGTAATTTCCATCAAACAATTATAAATACGAGATGTGTATTTGGCAATTTCAATGTTTCCCCCTTCGATTCGTACATTTAAATATGTTATGGATCAAAGACCTAATTGAAAAGATAATCAAACTTCAGCGACTAAAATGTAATTTTACTTTAATATTCATTTTTTTCATCTCGTTCTTCTGAAGAAACCCTAGCCTTGAACAACCACTGCCTTAACCAGTTGTCACACTCACCGTCATTCCTTTATTTTGAACTTATTCATCTTCTTCGGTGGACGCTTCACTGTAACTCTATGATTTCTGTTCAAAACACGACAGAAGTGGCATAGAATCTCGTCAACAACACGGTCCTCGATGGAAATCAATTAGAAATGACATGAATCCAGTTGAAAACTCACTTCTTTGAATTTTCAAACAACGGTGCTATAAAAAGTCTTTCGAAATTTTGGCTGATTTTCGATGATCCGACGACTATTCTGAGGGTACCAAACGAATGGTTGGCGCAAGGGATATCGATTGATACCCTTTGTTCGCCAGTTGGCTACATTTTTCAAAGACGACGGCCACTTCAGTTTATGGATAAAGGACCTAACTAAAAAAATCAACAAATTTCAAGGACTAAGATGTAACTTTTCTTTACTGTTCATCTTTTTCATGTCGTTCCTCTGAAGAAATCCTAGCATTGAACAATCGTCGCCTTAACCAGTTGTCGCGCTTTATCGTTGTTTCAACTGCTTCATTTTTTGGATTTTCTTTTTTTTTTTCCAAATATTAAAGTTCAATAAATATCAAAAGAGTGTATAAAAAGTAAAACTCTGAAAAATATGTTATTTATATAATTATTGATTTTTGGTGCCATTTACTAAAGAGAAACTAAAAAAAACTATTTTTTACTATTTTTCAATTTTATTCGAAAATTTTGGCCCAATCTGCTCTCAAATTCTCTAATTTTTTAGAATATGTTTTAAAATTCTCAAAATTTGAAACTACAATATTCTCATAATTTTTCATTAGTCGAAATTCAATAGATTAAAAAATTTTATTGATCATTCTTCCAAATAATAATTTTACAAAAGAAAGAAATTTTAAATAAATATATTTGGCCGTCATCTATTTTAATTTGTCAGTTTGAAAAATTATTTCTTTTAATTATTTGGTTTTCATAATTGTTTTAAATTTCCAATTTATCATAAAAATCCATATATATGTGATGAATTTTTACTTTCTTGGTTAAAAGATTTTCTAAAAATAATTATATTTCTATAAAAAATATCAATTTCCGTAAATTAAGTATAATTTACATTAAAGAGTACAATATAATATAACAATATTGAAATTTAAAATTAATTAATACAAAAGTTTCATTAACCCATTTGATTTATTTAATATTATAATTTAAATTTTTTAATTAAAATATATCACTAATGTTAATATTATTTTACTTTATATATGCTAATTAGAATACAGTACTATATTAATATATTATTATTTATTAATTAATTAATTTAATTAAAATACAATGTTAATTCTAACTTCTAATTAGGATATATTATTAATGCTAATACTATTAGGATTGTTATTTATAATAAATTAATTTAGTAATTTAATAAATATGTAATTATCTTCAAAAAATTAGAAATGGGAAGGTATTTTTTGACAACCAAATGTTTTCTGTTTTCAAATCCACGTCACGAAAAATCTACACTATTCATGGGAATCTCCAAATATCTTTATACGTAACGAAAAAAATAATAAATTATCTTAAAATTGATGTTAAATAATAAATTAATAGAATTTGATAAAGATATATTTAACCTTACAAAAACAAACTTCAATAGGTCATTTTGGAGAATCCCAATCCCTTTTGACTTTTAAGTATGTTATGGTAAATATAGATTATTATAAATATAATAAAATTAATTAAATTAATCCTTAAAACATGTTTAATATTTCTTGTTTTTATTTTTTTATTTTATATTAGAATAATAGGGAAAAAATTCGAACTCGAAACAAGAATAAAAAAAACCCTTAAATTCCACTAAAAAAGAAAGAAGAAACCATAAATCATGATTCAACTCAAATGCAAAGTGACTGTAAAAAAAATCACATGCAAAGTAAATGTAAGTTATGCAAAGTGACCGGGAAAAAAAAAATCACATGCAAAGTAAGTATAAGTCAATTGTCAAGATTAGAACTATTGTTTAGTAATCACTTTCAAAATTAGAACCATTGTTTCAAAATCTTTACAATAAAAATATGTGGTCCAACTTGACATGTATAACTATAATACTATATGAATTCTTAAATCATTAACTCCATGGTACTAACTCCTAATTAGAAAATATTATTAATATTAATAATATTAAGATTGTTATTTATTAATTAATTAATTCAATAATTTAATAAAAACGCAATTACCTTTAAAAATTAAAAATTGGAGTGACATTTTTAATGATTTTAATATTATTCCTAATTCGTACTTACTTTTATATATGTTTTTATATTTGTTACCTTAAAATAAATTCGATAAAATAAAAAATCAAACGATCGTATAATAGTTTTTTTAATGTTTTTCCTATGGCTTTTTTGCTTTTTGGTTACACTTCAAGTGGGTTTTAGTTTGACAAAATTAATAATTTTTATAATACTCCATATAATATTAATGAGTTATACCCGTAAGCAAACTAAAATATAATTGAACAAATGAGAAATATGACAATATATTACTTATTACTGCTACCTGACCTGGTATGGTATCCTATAAGAAAGAGTACCAACAAAATTATTTTATTCTTACATTACATTGAGAGATCAATATATTGGAAAAAATTTCTAAGTGACACGAATTAGAAGAACCACCATTATGAAAACACACGTCATTAGAAAAATGAGAAGCCAAGTGAAGCATGTGGTTTTAGAACTTTTTGAGTATACCTCCATTGCTCGTACATTGGCTCGACCGGTGCCTGCCAAGCTTTGCTCAACTGCCTTCTCTGTCGAATCAAGAATCTGCAGTCCAACCATACATTTTTACTTACATTAAATGGTTTTTCATCTTCAAGTATTTGTATTTCATAAATAAATAGAAATCTGAGTTTCCGATGAGCGGTAACCTAGAATTTCATGCACGCCTCACCCACCAAAGCTATAATTGCACATTCTTTTCTTAAGTAAAGAATTTGGTACAAAGTAACAGTCATTACCTTTTCAGTATTTTGCAAGGACTGACTCATCACAAGACTACTCTCTTTGAGTTGTTTTGCCAATCCAACCATTTCATCTGTCAAGTCTTCTTGAAGCTTTCTGCAGCAGGATGCATAAATTCATTCTGAAGTTAATAATCTTTGAAACAATTAGGTAGTACTAGATTTAATCTTTCGCACTTGCATAGAAAATATGTAGAACAAATTATGTTTAGGGAGCTTGAAAATTCATCTCTTTTGCAAGGAAAATGCATTGTACGGTTGTAAAACGGTGAGCAACGATCAAGAGGAAACACTAAGAAAATCTAAGGCATGCTTAACCATGGTTGTATCTAAATCTGCTTAACTATTACACAGTAAACTCACAATTGCTATGGACCTTCATTTTCACCTCATCCCCGAAACGAGTGATTTGAGATGGAGAGAAACATAATTAATATTCAAGATCCATTTGGTCTGTGCCTTGCCCCTTCTCTCTCGCTCTCTAAAAAATCTAAAAAGTACCAGCCCCATTCCACACAAAGCACCATGGGCGACCCACTTAACTCACCATTTAACCAAAATTACAGTGCTATCTTCTAAAAGTGTACGCTATATATCATTTGAAGCGTCATGAATAATCACCAAATGGACAAATGTTGGAGCCTATCCTCAAGAGTGGAGCCTCACTGGCACCATGAAACTTGTATGGAATTGAATGGAACATATTTACCTGAAAAACTTAAATTGAAGATCTAGAAATGCACTACCACATAACATTTCCTAATTACTACTATCACATCATGATTGGGTGTATCAGTTAGACAGTCAACAATACCTATGCTTTTCAATGTGTGTTTTTGCTTCTGCATCCAGTTTTACAGGTGCTGATGTATCAACTTGAGTAATTTCATGAGTTCTCTCATCAAAATTTGGGGTTTGCCTGCTCAAATAACAACATATTTCAAAATGAAAAAAATGTAGAAATTGAGCTAGCCAGTAGCAAAAAAAGGAAATGAGCAAGAAATGGGAGATTGCACGAATCATGTAAATCCTAACAACTACTGAGTCATTACACGAATCTTCTTCTCAAGCCAGGAGAAGAAGGTAATTGAGTTTCTCCATCTGCTTTAGGACTTCCTCTCCTTGAACTCTCAGCAACAGGCTCTTCAGATACCTGGTCATGAGGCTGAAAATAGCACATAAAAAATGGTTAGCTGTTGCAATACAACATCAAACACTACCAACGCCCAAAATGTATTAAGGTAAATACATTGAGGCAACAAAATAAATCACATGCATGGATAGATGACACAAATAACATATTTTGAGCTTCTACATTCTAATCCTTATGCTTCATCACTGGAACCACATGTCTGAAACAATTGGAGGAGATCATGTAATACAAGCAATTGGACCAAACATATATGTTGCAACCTATAGAGCCAATATGTCTCCTGAGTTAAACCTTAAAGTTGAAAAAAACTCTTTCATGATTAATGGAGCTCCAACATATTACAATGCGCAGTGGTATCCCCCAGAGGGAGAAATTGAAAAGACCTTTTATTCTTTGAACTTTTATAATAATCTGCTAGTGCAAATAATTTTAAGATAGTTGCTGATTTCACCATCACATTCAATGATTGAAAGCATCCAATACCATTTAATGTCTAGGACATACAACGCACCAATGGGGTTGCTAATCTGGAAGCTATTGCTTCAATCTTCTCTGAATAATCATTCACCTTAGCTTTTGAAACTCTGTTGAAATGCATTAAAAAAAAGGGAGAGGTTAAAGTAGCATTAGACCAAAATCCTAGTGACTGTTACAAAAATATAACTGCAACCACTTCTAATTTGTTGGATCTATAACAGCTATCAACCAGAAAAGACTAACTCAGATGCAATGAGAAGAGAAATATGGCGCAAAATTTAGATAGACTTAACTGCATATTTTGTGCGTTAATTTCTTTGAAAAGGATATTTTCAAAAGTTTCTGAAGGAATATCCCAGTAAAAGTTTTCAAGTTCGTATATGATTCAGAATAGATTAAAAAGAAGAGGCCCGCATACCGTGGTAAGCCATCTGAAGTTCGCTCTTCAGCCAGTTGTTCCAATTGTTCACGCATAGTTGCAACATACTACAAAGTTCCAAAATTTTAAATTATGGGTAATAAAAAAACAATCAACTGTTTCAATGTACTAATGTCATTACAGAAGTCAGAGCCAACATAACATACAGCCAGAAAGATGATAAAAAACAGGCATGAAAAGGATAAATTAAGTTATGAATGCAATCTTTGAACATACATGTACAAGTTTTGCTTGATTTTGTTGCTGAGGTGCAGCGGCAAGCAACCTTCTTAAGTTTATTTCTGTTTTACTGATTCCCATTGCAAGAAACTCCAGAAATTAACTGAACTATGAAAATATAAATATTTCTTCGACTTGAAGGAGATTGCACTTCTGTATCAAAATAAGCAGTTAATTATTCGCACAGAATCACATAGTTAACCATCACCATCTATATATATATATATATATAAAGAGAGAGAGAGAGAGAGAGAGAGAGAGTAAACCAGAAAATTGATATCTTAAAACAGATCAGAGAAACCGTATTATGGACTTCGTGAACATAGCATAACAAAATCATAAATTAAATTGCAATCAGGATGATAATCGATAATTATTATAAGCAAATGGGGAATCACTCTAGGGTAGGGGTGTGCAAACTCAGTTCGGTTCACCAAGCTGAACTGAGGGTGAACCAAAATATTTGAACAGATAGGAGAACCGAACCGAAAGAAGGCAAACCAATCATGAACCGTTCTAAATGGTTCGGTTAGGTTCAGTTAATTAGCCAAAAAGCCATTCTGAAATTCATAAAAACTTTGCAATGTTTTACGTCCTTTAGCCTAGAATTGGACAGCTGAAAAGACAAAAAAATTGATTTATGAGATCCTAATTATATTTATTAAAAATAAAATACAAGAAAATGCATTGAGATTCCAAATTAAATTATATAATCTACTATCCATAAAGAACATTCACATATTGAATTAGACATACAGTAAAAAAAGAAAATGAAACATAGAGTGAGTTTTTTTCTTTTTTTGAATGGAAACATAGAGTGAGTTTTAGTCAAGTGATTTTTTAACATCTCAACTGTAGATTTTTACCCCTTCTTCTCTTTCAATAGCTTAACACTTGTCTATAGATTTTGATACCCTGTAAGTAACTCTATACCTTTCTTTGGCAGACTTTATTACAAAATCTCTAAAAAAACATGTTTTTAATTCCATATAGATCAGTACATAACTTGACAGAACAGCCCAACAATGTCAAGTGTAATGCTTTGCCAGTATCTAAGTAATATCTACTCTACAGACTCATTTCATATGTTGGAACTGTTCACACAATAACTAATGTTTCAGCATAGTCATTAAGCCATCTTCTATTGCTTATTCTTCTGGCAGCCTGCTTTGCTTCAACATCTCTGCACAAACAACATCTCGACGACAGACAGAATTGTTATTTCAGCAGAACAGGCTAATCTTGACAGCATTTATAGATGATGGAGAAAAGTAATTCATTTATAGGAATAATCAATACTATATACCCCTTTGGTCTAACTTCACATAGAACAACATATCAGGAGGCCGACGACTGTTATGTAAAGGAAACTTATGAACTAAAAACAACCAAAGGCAGTTTCTATGCTTATTTTCATCCCAACTCCTAAGCAAACCATAAAAATGTAACTAACACTAAGAAGTAAGGAATTTGGTTTCTCTTGTTGAAATGCACGTGTGATCGTAACTATATTATAGAAGGGGAAAAAAACTTTGGTAATTTGGTGGTGAATTAATTATTTGATTTTCTCTAGGTGTGCTATGACTAGAGTAAGGGTGCAGAAAACACAACCCACAAACAGCAAAGACTTACATCTATCTGCATTTGCCACAGGTAGGTAATTAAAGGGCGTTTCTTTCTTCAAGTGATATTTTGTACTATACCACTTGTCTAAAGTTATAACAACTATATGATTAATAAAAATTATCACTATGATGAATATCAAAATGCATCATTGCCGTTCGCACAATTATACTTATGTGTCGCTACATTTTGTAGAGATTTTAGCAATCATGGAGTCAACGCTGGAAAACAGTATTGCAAGGGCATGAGCTCTCTCAGACCAAACATCAAACACCATGCACTCCTAACTTTCTCCTTTTCATACTTGGCTAAGCAAATAACAAACCCACTAATCAAAATAACAAAACACCTTATATGCACTCCTAACTTTCTCCTCTTTCATGTTTGGCTAAGCAAATAACAAACCCACTAATCAAAATAACAAAACAGAGATGATCTCTGAGAGATCGGCTCATTTTCAAATAGCAAACGTACAAACCCAGTAATCCTAACCCAATAATCAAAATGAAGACTAAATGGAAATGAAAACATACCTGATGCGGAAGAAGAAGACGTTCGACTGCCGGACTG
>CATIWJ010050738.1:0-12043 GCA_949640765.1 Croton laevigatus | reverse complement strand
GAAGAAGCAAAACGAGATTGATGCTGATGGTTACTTTGAGTAGTAGGAGCTCGAGCACAGTACTGGGTAGCATTCACAGTAGCAGGAAATGGAGAAGATATAGTTTTTACCGAGACCAGAAGCTCCTTAGTAATTAACTTCTCATGAAGCTCTTCAAAGGAAATAGGAACATCACGGGCGTTGACGGCATCAATGACGGACTTGTATTGTTCATAATCAAGCCCGTGGAGCACTTTGTCAATGATATCCTCATGATCCATGGGTTTACCCATTGATGCCAATCGATCCGTACATTGCTTAATGGCTTGCATGTATTGGGTAATAGATTGTGTGGTGTGAGTAATTTGAGCAAGATGGGTTTTGATTTGCTTGAAGTGTCCACGAGATGGATTAGCAAAAGTGGAGGCTAGAATGTTCCATGCCTCTTGAGCTGTCACAGTTTGGGAAACCAGTGATACAAGATCTTGAGAAAGAGTGCCCACAATAGCACCAAACACCAGGCGATCTTGACGAAACCAAGTGTGAATAGCGGGGTTGGCCACGGAAACACCGTTAGTGGTAATTGAGGTGGGAGGAGATGGATAGGTTCCATCAACAAATTTCCATAAATCATAACCCAGAAGAGTTACTTGCAGTTGAGTCTTCCAGGCTATGTAGTTGGTAGAAGTGAGTTTTATGGAGTTATGAACTTGAATAAGGGTGAACAGTTTTGACGGGTCAAAGTCATTGGGAATAACAATGTCGTTCACCATTGTTTTGAAGGGAAAAGAATTAGGTTTTAGAATCTTTTGCTCTGATACCATAAACAATTAGAAAAGGTTTTGTACATTTTAATTAACGAATGTTGCCTCCTTTAAATAGGCATTACAAGTAAAAATAAATGCCTAAAGTTAGGCTACAATGCAATAAACAAATACCTAAAATTAGGCTATAGTGGAGGAAACATATGCCTAAAGTTAGGCTATAATGAGGGAACAATTTTGACTAAAAAGAATAAATATATTTACTAAAATATATACCTAAAGTATAATTATTTAATCATTGACAAAAATAACCTTCCCCAAAAATACATCTCGCATGTGGATTGCAGGATAGCTAATGTTTTTATGTTCAAAAGGATGGAACATGATATATCGTTTGCCTTGACATTTGCCTTGATGTGGAAAGCTATTTCTTGCTGGGAGATTAATTTTAACTCCAATGATTGGGTTGATTAGATACACAGATGGAGTATCTTCAACTGTAACTACTCAGCCACATGACGATCTATGGAATAACTTGCCTTGGGCTGCCGTCAAGATAATAGGTTTTATTTTATAACATGTCAAATAATTCATAGGATGTTTGACTTATACCATCACCCGATAATGCCAATAAGAAAGGAAGTCGAAATCACCTACGGTTAAGGATGGATTGCCAAGACTTGCATACGCAAGAAAAACGAAGCTTATCGATCAACAATGCTGAATGTTGCTGTTGTTTCCTTTTCAACAAATCCTTTAGAAGGTTTTCCTATACTCCTATTGTAAATGCACTACAAAAATCATACAAGAAAAAAACAGCCCAAGCCCTATAAGAACCAAACAAAAAATTGTATATGCATTTATAAAGCATTATGGATCATTAAACAACGACAGCCTATGCCCAAGACCAAGCCCCTTTTCGCCTTATATAAAAACCCATGTAATTGATGTCTCTTTTCCCACACAACTCGCAAACTAACCAACATACGTTCCAATGTTGTTTTTGCTTATCCTAAAAAAACTCCTAATTCACAATCATCAAAACCAATTTCTTGTAATTCAAAACGCAAAACCATACTTTTTTTAATTTTAACATAGATCTCTATCATTATACCTCAAAGATTACAACTGAGTAGAGGTTGCTGTAATGAAACATCTTTGTAAAACACAGAATTAAGAGCCGCCCTAGACAATTTATGAGCAAACATATTAAACGAGTGAGGAATAAAAACACAAGTAGAGTTAGGCCTCTTGGAGAGAAGGTTTCTGATATCAGCCACTATATCCATCACATAATGATGTATCTGTTATCGACCACAAATAACATCAACCACCAATTTAGAGTCCGACTCCACAATGCAATCACCATACTGTTTTGCAACAACAAATTCCAATGCTATTCTGACTGTTAAACCTTCAAGGATCAATAGATCTTTTAAGAACGAGAATTGATGATTTCCAATCCATTACCTTCTTATGCATATCTTTAACAACTAAGCCAATAGCTCCTAAGTCACTCTTAGAATTAACCGCTGCATTAACATTTACTTTAAGCATACCAGCTTTCGAAGGAGACCAAAACTACTCGAAGTGATTAACATTAACGGCTTACAAAGTTTGACTATGATCTTCACTGACTTGCTGAGCATCAAGAAATTCTTGCCAAAATTTAATCACATATTGCACCACCTCATGGCAATTATGTTGCTTCTCATTAAAAATAATTGCATTCCTATGGTTCCATATAGACCATAACAAGAAGACAATTAAGACCTCATTTCTCCATTCAGTTCCCATAGGATTAATAAAATTAAGGATCTCACCAAGCAACATATCCACCGAATTGCTTCGAAGCATATCAATCAAAAAAGCAAAGGTTGAAGCAAACCACACAGTTTTAGACCAGGCACATCTAAAAAACAAGTGTGTGTTGTGGTTTCCAACTCTCCACAGAAGACACAAGCACTTAAGAAATGCTGCTTCTCCAACCAGAAGGCCCTCCTGTAACATCCGCCATAAGAAAATTTGACATATCCTAGAAATTTTCATTTTCCATAACTTCCGCCATGGGAAAGGATCCCTTCAAACTCCAAGCTTTAGTGAGAATCTTTTTAACTATTTTCAGAGGAAGATCCTTTGAATGTTTATCAGTCAAGAACTTCCCAACCAAAACTCTCTTATCATCAACCACCTCATTAAAAGCTTCATCAGTCAACTTGAGAATAAGGCCTTTAATGATCTGACTCCTTTTATCTTTAGATAAGGAATACTGAGGCAATAAAGCCATGGTTAAGAAACAAAGAGAAGTCAAAGCACAATGAATAAGAGGGAGATAAGAAGAAAAGGAGAAACTAAACAACTAGAGGCAAACAGAATAACCGAAGAGAGCATTAATAGCTAAGCTGCCAGTGACTTGGCTTTCTAACCAATAAACAATACATAAAAAGAACAATTCATTGATTGGATGTCTAAGTAGGTGCAATTTTATCAGCAGCCCATGAACATTATTTAACGCAAATAGAATAGTAACAAGCTCGTCATAAAAATAACTAGTAATAAATATAAGTCTATGGCTAGGAATTATGGAACAAAAAGAAGAGAGAACAGAAGGCCTGCCGAAAAATAGAGAGAGAATGGAAGATCTGTCTTTAAAAACCAACGGAGTGAAACCCATAAAGGGTACAACGAACCTCATAAGAGAGGAGAGAGAAACCCACAAAGGGTACAGAGTCTGCCTTGGCTAATACGCAAAACCAAACTAATAATTATAATTTACATTAAAAGAGATCAACTTTGGCTCTCTTTGGTAAATTATAACAAGAAACCTGTAGAAGTGTAAAAACTTTTGAAATGTATATTGTTGTTCACATATTCTCTCATGTTGTATGCAAAATTATCTAGCCTTCTATGGTTCTCTAACTTGATAGTTATATTGTTCTTTCTAGGTTTTGAATTATGATGCTAAGAATGTCAAAGCTCTCAATCGTAAAGGGAGGAGCCTGTAAAGAACTTAGCCGGTTGGAAGTAAGCGTATCCATATACATCTTTCAGTTGTATGTGGATGATTAAACAGCCCAAGCCCAAGCCCAAGCGCCCTTGCCTTATATAAATACCCAGCCTAATAGATGTCCCTTTCTCCACGCCCCTTGCCTCCCAACAAACAAACAAACGACACAAGAATGAAAGCCGCCATGGAACATCTATAGTGCGGATGGTAAAGTCGAAGAAAAAGAAGAGTATCTTTCTTTAATTTCATTTCTTTATTTCTCACTTGTCTTTGATTTCAGTCCGATTTCAGTCCAATTTTTTTTTTAATTTCATTTCTTTATTTCTCACCTGTCTTTAATTTCAGTCCAACTTTCTTTTATTTCTTTAATTTCTTTACTTCCATATTTCTAATTTCTTTACTTCTCTAACAGGTAAATAAATAAAACTCTCTAACAGCAAATGTGGCTTGGAATAAATAAATAGAAAGGGAAAAAAAAGATGTGATTAAAAAAAAAAGGTACTCTACTCTTTTTTTTTTTTTTTGCCCTTTCTGTTAATTCATATTTTCTCCTGATCAGGTTCTGTTTAGGATTTAAAAAAAAAGAAGAAAAAAAGAAAAACAAAAGGAAAACAGTTCTAATTGCCTAGATAAAATACTAAATAACAATATATATTGTTGAAGGTAATAGCAAATTGGAGAGAGTGCAAATGGACGATCAAAAGAAGAACTAGGGGACGATCTCTAGGAGTGTTACATGTTATGCTTTCATTCATTAATTGGTAGATTGACAGATTTTGAAACCATATCAGAGAATTAGTGACCTTGATCTTTTTAGTTTGTTCACAATTCAGCTATGATGTTTAGTAGAACTATGAGTTCTTATGCTTTTAATAGCTTTCTCCAACAATTTTGAACAGTTAATTTGACATTTTCCAATATCTGATATGACATCTGGTTCAGTGGACCCTGTGATTTCCGTATTTTGATATCAGGTAGAATTCCAAAAGTCATCTGTGGTGTTCTTAAATGTATGCTTAGCACAGACAAATTTTGATTGATGATATGAAAATTATTTCATTAATCCTATTTTATTCTACTATTGTTTGGTCTAAATTGCCTATTCTTCATGTAACAATTACCAATTGTGTGATTTATATTTACCTTTAAAGCAAATGCCAATAATGAGATTTTGGAAATGCTTGAAAGAACTACAGTTTCTTCAAGGAGGACTTAATGGAGCGTTGACTAATTAGCTTTTCATATCATAAGCATCTAAGTATGTACGTTTGTTTGTTTGTATTTTATAGCCTGTATTCTTTGGATCATTTAGAATTCCTTTGTGACATTTTTATGAAATTATGAGTTCTTATTGTTTATGAAAATTTATAAAAACCTTCCGATGTTTTACATAAACTATATTTTTCTCCCTATGTTTTTTTTAAGACCAAAACCTCCCTACTTTATCATTCTGTTAACAATAATCTCCTTTTGTCTATTTTTTCTATTTAAATAACGGTTGAATGACCAAAATGATATTTTACGGGATTTTTTTTGAAAAACTAAAGAAATGAGGGACTGTTTTCAAATTTTTCATCTCCTTCCTTGAGCTAACGGGAAATAGAGGGAGGAAGAGAGAGAAAACTGAATGGCGGATGAAAATATGGCAAACCAAACCAAAAACATAATCAACAAAACCAAACATAATCAGCAAAACCACAAACATCAATCTACAGAAAGTAGGAAAATGAAAACCTAAAAACAAAACATACCTTTGTTGTAGCTCGGCCAGAAAGGGAGACGACGCCGGTAAGGAGAGGAGGGAGAGAAACAATGGCTATGATGAGGGTTTTATAGTGAAAATAAATCAAAATGAAGATAAATTAGAACAAATAAATCAAAACAAATAAAGAAAATGAAGTCAGAACAAATAAATCAAAATAACTGAAATAAACAAGCTAAAGAAAATAAAGAAAAACTCACCTGAAGGACGCTGATATGGCAGTTGAACGCCTGTCTTGTTGACGGATGGAGGGGAACAGGGCTGCGGGATCGACGGCGCTTAGAGAGTAGAGCGGTGCGGAGGGGCGATGAGGAGATAAAGGACGGCGCTAGTTTGGTTTGTGAGAGATTCGAAATGAGTGAAGGTCGCTGATCTTCTTGACGGAGGAAGGGAACGGGGCTGCGGGATCGACGAGCGGCGCGACGGCGAGAAGGAGATGAAGTAGTAAGGACGTGGTGCTGGTTTGTGAAGGATTCGAAAATTAGTAGTGAAGAGAGGAGATTTCGGTTTCCTCCACTGCTGCACCGATAACCGAGCTGAAATTCGGTTCGGTTCAGTTTTGATTCAAAAACTGAATTTTGGTTTTTTTTTACACCCTATCAAACTACTAATAAACAATTGGATTTGATTTCAATAAGCATTAGGATTATTGGATTAGGAATCCCATTTAGTTATATACGTTACAGTGCTGTTTTTGCTTATCCTAAATAGGAAAGAAATCCACTTTCCTTATCCTAAAAAAACGAAAACTCCTAATTCACAATCATATTTCTTGTAATTCACAACAAGAAACCAAGCTAATAATTATAATTTACATTAAAAGAAATCAACGTTAGTTGCAACAAATTGCAAATCTTGTTTCTTCAAATAATCAAAGGGAAAAAGAAAAGAGAGGAGCTTTATGTACCAGTGCCGGCTATCGATCTGAAATTTTGAATCTCAATCGGCGAACAATGAATTGCAAGATTCAAATTCAAATCTCCGCCGCCTTCCCTACGCCGGAGTGGATTATTTTTAGTCGTTGATCTTCGATCTGAGCCTTTCTCGTCTTACCTCCCTTAGCCTCTTTCTTCTTTTTGCTGCTCCTAATTTGGTTTGCTAATTTCATAAAGCAAGTTTTTGCTTTTCGATTTCTCCTTCTCGCTTAACAAGTCTGACCGAGCTTCCTTATTGGGGGTTCTTGTTTATTCAAATTCAAATAAACAAAAATAAAAAACTAAAATAATTAAAAGGAAAAAAAAAAAGGTAAGAGCTTCATAGATCTGAAATAAGTACCGAATCTTTTTTTTTAACATAGATATTTTATTAATGAGAAATTAAACATTACAATCCAAGAAGACTTCTCTGCGCTTCAATATTCCGAACAAAACAAAAATCAAGCGCAGATCTGGCAAGATTATGAGCAAGAGCATTACAAGACCTAGGAATGAAAACACATTTGACATTAGTCAAAGTTGATAAAAAATTCCTATTGTCAACAATAATATCCATCACACTATAATGTAACTCTTGCTTCCCATCTATTGCTTCCGCCACTAATTTGGAGTCTGTTTCAACAATGTAATTTATCCACTTCTTTTCTTTAATAAGATCAATTGCCGAAAAGACGGAGAAGGCTTCCAATATCAAAGGATCAAGGACATATGGATACTGCTTAACTTCCCAATTCTTGACTCTACCAGAATCATCCCTAACTACAACACCAACTGCTCCTAAATTTCAATTTTTATCATTAGCCGCATCCACATTAATCTTAAGCATACCTACCCGTGAAGGACGCCAAGCTACCAAATTTTGGCTTGTGCAAGATGGAAGAGAATCATTATTCAGAGACTCATTTGTTTCCTGAATATCTACAAATTCCCACCAATAGAGGTTGCCCATAGGCTATCTTTACCTCTAGAGTGAGGGCCTTGTTGGGTAGAGGTATGTGAGACTCCACCAAAAAAGGCTACCCTCTAGGGAACCGTCTCCCTTACCCAAAGTCTAGCTCCTAAGAGAAGAAACACTCTTACATGGGCTAGGGGAGAGGTCGTCATTATCTAGACTATGAGAGAGATCGCTCTTAATTAAGCCAGGGGAGAGGTCACTCGTGTGATCTCTCCTCCTAGCCACCAAGTTGATGGAACCCGATAATCAAGGAGGCTCTTGGGCTCCGAGATTCCTGAGGCTCTATAGAGTTCTATTGGATGCGGGATTTTCAAAATTTAATTGCCTTAATACCCTCTATAAAAAGCCTCCCTCCTGTGGCCATTAGACGGGTCCTAATGAGACTTTCACTTAATATTTCATTTTTACAAAAAAATGTTATTAAACTAAAACATTAGCTTCATTAGTGATTTTCTTAACTCAAGTAAATATTTCTTTCGTCTCTAGATAAGTGTTTTATTTGTACTTTTTCTACTATTAAGAAAAAATATTAATTACATTGAAACTATAATATTTAATAGATAAAAACACTAATATACCTTTTATTTAAATATTGGTATTTATTATGTACATTGTTCTTTTTATATAGAAAAGGAAAATATCTATATAATTTTGTTGAAATTCAAGAATGATACATTTTTTTTTTTTACCTTTAGTTACCCCCAAGATTTGAACCCAGGACCTTTTGGTCTTTGGTGACTTACCTCACCACTAGGCCAACCCCTTGGGTTTCAAGAATGATACATTTATTTTGGGATAAAATGAAATAACAAATGTGACATTTGTTAAGTATTTATTAGATATACACTTATAAATATTTGGCGTCCAATATTAGTCCATTCACTTTCTTATATGCTCCATTAAATTAAAAAAAAAAATGAAATATATGAATATATTGTTCACATCTTCTTAGCCAATTAGTTGCATGAGGAAGACGTAACTAGAAATTATTATTAAATTATATAAAAAGGGCCCAGTTAACAATCTTGCAACAAAAAATCTCCTAATTCGAAAATAATTAAGTCTTGAGATAGGAAAGAGTTGACACGACCACATTTTAATAGGCACAAGGCTGCTGTTCAAATTTTCTGTATTAGAGCTTATTTAGCAAGAAATCAAACTCTCGTCGAGAGCGCGATCATCACAGGACCTCAACAAGTGCGCGATCATGACAAGACTCGAGGAAGAAGCCTCGGCTAACTCTGTGCCAGTAGCTGCAGTAAGAGGGGGGTGGGAGGGCAAGTGTTCTTCAAAATGACTGGGTATATGATTTTGGGAATTACTCTATTATAACGGATCCGGACTGAAGTGTAGATACTTGATTAAGAAGCGAAATTGCCACTTAATAGAAATTATGAGGGTAATCATTCATTGATTAAAGAGATAATATTAGAAAATATCAGGTTTTTAAATTTAAAAATAATTTTTAATTTAATTATATTTTTTATTCACAATAGATATTTTTATTATTAAGAGGATTATATTTTAATTTTTTAACTCCTAAAAGAGTCGCATCGTTTTTGTTTATACATTTTTTATAACATGTTTAATATATATTTATAAACAGTTTCTATTTTATAAATAATTAAAAAAATTGGTATATTGAGAATTATTTTTTGAAAATATAATATATAAATTTTTAAAGTGACACATCAGATATTATTGTCTCAGAATATTGTGCAGCAAATATTTTGAGCCTTTTTGGACAAATTATACAATAAATAAAAATAAAAACCAGCATATTTAAACACTAATATCAATTAGAAAGCTCCCAATGGCCTTCCACATTCCAAACTCTCATCTAAATTATTTTTTTATCATATTTGTACATATAAAATCTCATTTTTGTCAACTTTGAAGTATCCAATATGATTTCTCTTTCTTGCTCTGGTTCTCCCTCGAACCTAAAATTATAAAAAAAAAAAAACCATATTAATATAATAATGAATATGAAATTTATCATATGCTCTATTTCTAGTCAAGAGAATTTCTTTCACTATCAATTTTTCAATATTGAAGCCTAAGGCGTTATTCAACAAAATTAGTTATTTCAATAGAGTTTTTTTATGATACCTTCACTATTTTTCAAAATTCTAATATAATTTTGTTATTCATGTTTAACTCTATTTAAATGTGTTTTTTATTATTTACTTATAAATAATGTCTAACATTGATTATAAGCTATTTATGAAATAGTTCAGATAAATAAATTTACTACTTATCAACAGTTTATCATTCAATTTTACTAAATAATTCACATCTTATTTTTAAACAACTTATAATAAACAACTTATATTCTATAAGCAAATTAATTATAAGCAACAAGTATTACCTTTGGTAAAAACCAATTATAGTGTTCCAAAATTTCCGGGGGAAAAAAAAAATTTACCATTATAAAGCTGGAGCCAAAAGAAGAGGAGTCCAACCGGATTCATCCTTGCAAGATTTGAAAGAAATCCCATCTTTTTTCAATGGCAAAGCAGCCAAAACACTTGCAGTATAGTTTAGACGCTTAACACTTTCTGATCTAATGCAAGTTTCAACTGGTTTTTGTTCCTCCTACCTCTGCTTCAACTTGTTGTTGTACTATTTTATGATCACAAAAATTAACGGTTAAGTGCAACAGAGCTAGAAATTTTGGGTGTGTGGTATTTTTCTTTAAAAACAATTAGGAGACGAAATCGAAAAAGCATTATTTTTTCAAGACAAAAGGCAAAATTTTGTAAAACTTTTAGATCGAATTTACAAAATTTTTTAGCTTGAATGGCTAGTGCCCCATTGGTCTTCTGATCTACCCACGAGGTAACACTACAAATAAATTGTGTATTAGAGACAAAGTTCATTTCTTCTATAATTATTATTATGATCCTACATCGTCATCAAAAAGATGTTGAAACTTTGCATGATATGCGTTGCCTTTTAAGATAACATTTAGGAGGTCTTAGAAAAAAAATATATTTTGTACCATAAATATAGATAATGGGAGATATAAAATCAAAACTCACAAGATCTTAGTCAAGGCATTTCCAGCAATCCCTCACAAATGGCTTGACAACTTTGGAAAAGAGAATTTTAGGCAAAGAAAGAGTTCTTTATGCTTAAACATTAATGTCATTATAGCGAAGTGAGACAACAACTTAAGTCAAGAAGTGAATAACTCTTGAACTTCAAAACTTTAGGTTGACAGCCCTACAACACATTTTTCTTTTTTTTACAGACCTACAACTCGTATTAAGCTCTTAATATTTCATGTTACGCAATAGTGATAGGGAAGTGGACTCAACGATTAAAATAATTAGGAAATGATTCTCATTGTCAAAAACATTTTCAAAAATGGTAACTCAGAGAAAAAAATAGACGCTTGATTAATTTATTTTATAAAAAAAATCATTGGTTAATTTATTTAACCAAAAAGCTCACAAATAAAAAATAAAAATACGTATAACTATTATATACTTTTTATAAAACTATTACACTGCTTTTGTACAAGCATAAAAAAATTCAGACTTATTACATAATTTTTGCACAGAAATTATTTTAGGTTCTTTCTATTAATTATAATATCCAAAGAAAATATCCATATGAAAAATCTGTCTTCTCTTTTTTTTTTTTTTTTCTAATATAGATATAACTCACGTATCCGGATGTGTAGAAGGGAATTCGAACTCTGTCCATTTGGACATAAGGGCAGGTTGTTTACCAACTATGCTGGATCCCAATCACATGTAAAATCTGTCTTCAACTACTGCTAATTCGAAACCGTCCAATGCATTTGACTCACAAGAAGGGAATTGCCTGAATAAAGAAATTCAAGAAATCCAAACGTTTTCGAGAAGGCTATTTTTGTTGTAATTGTTTATCTTTTGCCTATAATTGTTTACCATATGATGATATCATTTTCATTAAAAAAAAAAAGGCTATTTTAGTGATAGAATGGTCACTTTTCTATTTTTCATTAATTGTTTATCTTGCGTTTATAATTGTTTACTAGATATTCTTTGTTTATTATAATTTATAATTTGTTTATCCTTATTTGTAAATTTATTTATTATTGTTTATTATCTGTTTAAAACCTATTGAACATGAGTTCAATAATTTTTTTTCTTTTAGGAAAACTTCAATATATTTATAATCTCTAATTATACTGTGTATAAAATTTTTACCATATGCTTTTTGTTTACTATACTTTATTATTTATTTATTTATTTATTAATATTTTTATTATATTTATCATTGTTTATTATATGTTTAAAACTTGTTGATAAGTAACTCAATATGCTCACGATCATTGTCATGAAGAAGTGTAGTCATGCGCGGATATAATATATAAGTGTCTATTTTTATTTATAAATACAACATAAATATATAAATATTAATTAAAAAGCACCCAATCGCTTTCCACTTCCCACACTTTCATCTAAAATCTTCTTTAAATCATAGTTATAAACAAAACCCATTTGTGTAAGTTTTTTATTATCCAATTTGATTTCTCTTTCTTGCTCTGGCTCTCCCATAAATCTAAAATAAAAAATAAATTAATTAATTTCCTACTAAGCAATAAGAACTATGGATTAATCAATCTCATATATAATAAGCTCATAA
>CATIWJ010050673.1:0-21204 GCA_949640765.1 Croton laevigatus | reverse complement strand
AACCTCTTTTCTTCTTGCTCTTCTTGCAGTTTCTTGTTTTCTTGCTTGTTTCACAGATAGCTTAAAGTCAGCGGATGGTCAAGTAGTGTATTATGGTTTTGCAACATTTAATGGGATATTCTTGTTTGATTCTCCTGATTCGGAGAGTATAGGGAATCAAGATTTGAGGAAGTATAAGATTAAGTTTATTGATGGAGTCCATGCAGTTTTATCTGTTCTTGTTTTTGTTTCTGTGGCTTTTAAGGATAAAAATGTGGTGAATTGCTTCTTTTCCATGTCTGAACAACAAATTCAAGAGGTTTTGGATATTGTTCCTGTTGGAATTGGGTTAATTTGTAGTTTGTTGTTCGTGGTTTTTCCTACGACAAGACACGGAATCGGATATCCGGTTAAATAAATAAAAATATCATTGTTTTACATTTCATCTTCTCACCTTTGTAAAAGATGGAAGTTGGTATATATTGTATTTTTCTTCTAATTTTCCCAAGAAAATTTGCTGATATATATATAATGCTTAATGTTATTCAATGAAGAATTTCAGGAAAATTGAATGAAATTATTAGTATATTTGTTGATTAGGTATCTGTTTATTTTTTAAACCCTTTATAATTCTAATAAAAAAAATTATTTTTTCAAGATTCTAAAACTTTGTAAATTTGTGGTAGGTATAACCTATGGATAGAAAGCTGACTTTGACTAGTTGTTTATAAAGTAGATAATAACTATTTTGATAAAATTTGGTTTGACACATCTTATTTTTTTTTTTTACATAGTTATATAGATGCATATGGAACTTACACATCTAAAAGGAAGCGTTTCAAATCTTTGTAAATTCCAAGCCTCGAATCTGAACCTCTTGGATATTGGACCTAACTCCCTTCCATTTTGATTTGGTTTGACACGTCTAAAGTAAAAATATACATGTTTAAATGACAATTGTACCCAAATTTTCAAAAAAAGAGGTTCTGCCATTTGCAGGTTCCCCTTGTCAAAATTAACTAAGTTTGTGGTGTAATGTATTATATAAAAAATAAATAAATTCAATTTAAATTTAAAATGCATATTTGTTGGACTTCTAATTTATATAGGCATAAAATCCAAATCTAAATTGGATAACTCATGTGTTCCAACTCAAACAATACATTCCACCGGAGGTCTCAAATGTCAAACCCAGGATGATGGGCTCAATAAAATTTGTTTGGTCCTTCGTGATGGAGTCCAAGAAAAACCCGGTTGGGCCTAACTCTTTTTTTTTTTTCACCCGAAAGCCCTAACTCTTCTTATGTGATAAAAGACTAGCCTTTTCAGTTTTTACCGTTAACCAACGACAATTCATACACACCAACGACGATCCTTCTCGTTTTTTAGGATCATTCTATTTTTTAGATAACGAGGATCGATCTGTGAGTATATTTTTAGTATTTTGTTTTCCAGGTATTTATTCTTTCAACATCATGCAATTAGTGGAGTGACAATAAATAAATAAATAAATATATATATATATATATATATATTAAAAAATATTACCTTTAATTTTTTCATTTCTTTACATTTATTTTTTACCAATACTAATAAAATTAATTTTTCATCGATACCAAAACAGAAATAATAATAAATAATTACTAATCTTTTAAAAAATTTACTTTTTCACCAATATCAATAAAAAAATAATGATAAACAATTACAAAATTTATTATAAACGGAAATGTAAATAATCCAAAAACACATCCAAAAAAGGAAATATAAGAAATCCAAAAAATCGGAGGTAGTATGTGTTTTACAGAGGTGTAAAATTTTATTTTCATAATTATTGTATATGATTATATTATTAGGGAAGAATTGGACTATAAAAAAATGTCTCAGAATTTTCTTTTAGATAGTAATAAATTTATTTTTTTAAAAAAATTCTTAAACAAAAAAAAGCTAATAATCAAATAAAAAATTTATGTAAAAAAAAGAAAAAATTTCTCTCCAATTCATATTTATATATTAACTATTTTTTTTACATGTTTGGCATGAAATTATTTATTTCTAGATACTCTTATTTTTTTTTTTATTTTTGGTTTATTGTTATATTTTGTACTTTTCTAAATGTTGTATTTTTAAGAAATATTTTTTTTAATTATGTAGTAAGTGATATGTTATATTATTTTTTTTACTAATGCAAGCTTAATTTTTAATTTTTGTTGGAGATTTTAAATTATTATTTTTAAATTTTGAATATCTTATATTTTTATCAATTTTTTTGTGAGTTTAATATAATTTTGGTAAAAGATATGGTTGAAATATAAATTTTACAGAATTTTAATATTTTTTAAAAAATATTTTTTAATTAAACTAATTAAAAATATTTTTTTAGATATTCATTGAGCACAACGGTAACGTTTAATATTAATTTTCTATAATGTGTAGTGCCTAGGACCTCAGTGTCCTGGATTCAAAACTCATCGCAGATAAGGTGGTAGGCTGGTAGTATAGTGATAGGTGCTCTCTTTACTGAGATTCAGTGCTTGAGTTCGCTTCACTTCGAAACCCATCATGGACAAGGTGGTAGGTTGCTAGCACAGAAATAGATGCTCTCTTTGCTAAGGCTCAATACTTGAGTTTACTTCACTTTTTCCCCTCCCTTGTGAATGTAGAGTATCTTTGTGAAAAAATCGAGAACCTTTCACCACAAAAATTGAATGATCGTATACATATGAACTAGAAATGCTTAGAATTAAAGTATATCTTGATCCATAACTGCACAACAAGAGAGCTGCACGTGATTCCGAATAGTGATTGGGTGTTTCAATATAGAGATTTTCTATACAACCCACAATTAAAAATATAACCAATAATTAAAATAAATCATAATTAAAAACATAACCCAAAATTAAAAGCACAATCCATGGAAATATCCACCAATGTTGAAATTTCTAATTTCAAATCTACAGGTCGTGAAAATCTCCAAATTTCTTTATAACTTAAAAAAAATTAAACTAATAAATTATCTTAAAATTGATGTTCAAATGATAAATTAATATAATTAATTTTTTCTTCTCTATCATTAATTTTAATCTAATCAAAACAAAATATAACACATAATTAAAATATAATTTATAATTAAAAACACAACCCTTGAAAATATTTACATGTATATGAAAATTTCTATTTCCAAATTCACAGTTCATCAAAATATTTAAATCTCTTTATACCTTAAAAAAAAATAAAAAACCAAAAAACTAATAAATATTCCTCGCATTTATCCATTTATATATAGTATAGAGATATGGATTCTTTTATATAGCACTATAGAGATATAGATTGAAGAAGCTCCATTTGATTGGTTCTCCATTCTCCATGCTTAAAAGTTATTTTTTTTTTAAAATTAAGTGATGCATTTTTCTTTCTTTTTTTTTTTTTTAAATTTTAAATTTTCTTTCTTTCACCCAAATTTTTATTTTTTTAGTCTTCTCCCCTATATTGTGCCATTTTGAATATTATGACACATATTGTTGATTGCATCCAAATTTTTCAATTTTTTTGGCAAAAAACATAAAGGTAGGATGATGAATTTTCTTTCCGCTACCAAAATTTTACACAAATCTTTAGTTTAGTTTTAGTATAACTTTCAAAAATTAGATGATCAAATTATAGTTAATTTGATAAATTTGGTTTAACATGTCTAACTTAAAAATAATCTAACTTAAAAATATTGCAACTTAATAAAAACAGTTATTAGTGATAAAAAAAAAATAACAATTGTTTAATTTTATTGTTAAAATACCCTCAAACGCAAAATTTAAATGAACGAGGCTAGAAGTAGAATCATAAAGTAAACATTCCCCCAAAAATAATATGTGCACACATTTTTTATGGTTTACTGACCTTTAATCAAGTATAATGTATTGAGGATAACTATTTTCCCTATTATATATAGTCATGCAAATCTCCTCCTTTTTTTTTTTTTTTTTAATTGTACATACAATTCTTAGTTATTGAAACATTATATTGCTAAAGCTTAAGGTATTTGAGGAAAATAAATACATCAAAACCAGAATCATCCCACCAAAGTGAAGGGTAGCAATGATGGTTGCTCACCATAATGCAACAACAGGTATAATGACCATTATCCATTTCAATAATATTAATATGGTATTTGGGTCAGTTTGGAAATCAATTTTTTCAAATGGATTTATTTTGGAGATCATATTGGTTTGGTCTAATATTGGTCCATTTGAATCTTTGATATATACCCTTTCATAAGCCTAACTTTTATATTTAATACTCTAAATTATACTAATTAACTCTAATTAAATAAAGAAAAAAGAATAACTTAGATCTAATCATCTTCCAAGTCCTCATCTTCTCCACTTACACTAGAATCATTTTTTTTCGAACCTTTTCTTTGCTACCACCTCCACTTTTTTCCGGCACACCCAACTTCTCGTTTAAATTACAAGTCCAGCAGTTGTGTAATGACCCTTCAAGTAGATGTTACGTAGAAATTACGAGAGAAAATCCTAGCCATTACTACTATTCAGATTCTATAAATAATTTTTTAATGTAAACAGGCAGTAATAAATCATTATATGTAATGCATGACCTACAAAATGATTTAGCTCGGTTTGTAAGTGGAGAAATATGTTTTCAATTGGGTGATGAAATGGTGGATGCAAAGTCATACATGAAAGTTCGTCATTCTTCATTTATTCGACAAACTTATGATGTGGCACAAAGGTTTGAAGTCTTTTATAAGCTCAAAAGTTTGCGAACATTTGTAGCATTGCGTACTTCTTCAAAAAGGCACTTTTTATCTAGAAAGGTTGTGCACGATCTAGTTCCACAACTTATATGCATGAGGACATTATCATTAAGCTACTATAAGTTGGAGGAGCTGCCAGTTTCTATTGGTGCCTTGAAGCATTTGCGCTACCTGAACTTAATTGACTCTACGATTTGCAAATTACCTGAATCTGTGTGTCAACTAGTCAACTTGCAAATAATAATCTTACGACAATACCAAAACCTAGCGGAGTTGCCTAAAGACATACATAATCTACTAAATTTGTTATGCCTTGACATTAGAGGTACTTGCACTTTGAAAGAGATGCCACCACAAATTAGCAGTATAACAGGTCATCATAATTTATCCGATTTTGTTGTGGGTAAAGGCAATGCTGGACTTGGGGTGAACAAGTTGAAGGAATTTTCTCATTTGCAAGGGCAACTTTGTATTTCAAGTCTAAAGAATGAAGTGAATTTTCGAGATGCAAAGTATGCCAACTTGAAAGGGAATGTTGGCCTAGGGGAATTAGATTTGGAATGGAGCAGTGAAATCAGTAGTCCAAGATATACAAATGCTAAATTTGAAGTTCTAAATTTTTCATTTTTTGGCAAAAATCGTGAAGGTATGATGATGGAATTTTTTTTCCACTACCAAAATTTTACATTAATCTTTAGTTTAGTTTTAATATGACTTTCAAAATGTAGATGATCAAGTTATAGTTAATTTAATAAATTTGGTTTAACATGTTTAACTTAAAAGTTGCAACTTAATAAAACAGGTATTAGTGATAAAAAAAAATAACAATTGTTTATTTTTATTATTAAAATACTCTCAAACACAAAATTTAAATGAACGAGGCTAGAAGTAGAGTAATAAAGTAAACATTTTCCAAAAAATAGTATGTGTGCACACATTTTTATGGTTTACTAAACTTTAATCAAGTATAATGCATTGAGGATAACTATTTTCCCTATTATATAGTCATGCAAATCTCCTCTTCTTTTTGTTTTTTAATTGTACATACAATTCTTAGTTGTTGAAACATTATATTGTTAAAGGATAAGGTATTTGAGGAAACTAAATATACCAAAACCAGAATCATCCCACCAAAGTGAAGGGTAGCGATGGTTGCTCACCATAATGTAACAGTAGGTATGATGACCCTTATCCACTTCGATAATATGGTATTTGGATCAGTTTGGAAGTCAATATTTTTCAATTGGATTTATTTTGGAGATCATATTGTTTGGTCTAATATTGGTCCATTTCAATCTTGGACATATACCATTCCACAATCCTAACTTTTGTATTTAAAACTCTAAATTATAACTCTAATTAAATAAAGAAAAAAGAATAAACTAGATCTACTCTTCTTCCAAGTACTCATCTTCTCTACTTACACTAGAATCATCTTTTCGAACCTTTTCTTTGCTTCTACCACCTCCACTCTTCTTCTGCGCACCCACCTTCTCGTTTAAATTATAGGTCTAGCAGCAAGTGTAAATGGCCGTTCGGGTAAATGATATGTAGAAATTATGAGAGAAAATCCCAGCCATTACTGATGTTCATCTTCTATAAATAATTTTTGAAATGTAAGTAGGCAGTAACACCTGTTTTTTTAACTAGAGCAGTAGCACCCTCAAAGAAACATAAATGACATTATTTTCAAGATTTCTTTTAGAAGAAAAGAGTTGTTGAGATTAATTGAAACAAAATATTTAAAATTCATTTATTAGTTTAGGAATGCTTAGAATTAGAGTATATCTTAATCAATGACTGCACAACAAGAGAGTTGCACGAATATTAAGGATTCCGAACCGTGATTGGATGTTTCAATATAGAGATTTTCTATATTGAAACAACCCACAATTAAAATATAACTCATAATTAAATAAACTCATAATTAAAAACATAACTCGTAATTAAAAGTACAATCCATGGAAATATCCACCAATGTGGAAATTTCTAGTTTCAAATCCATAGGTTGTGAGAATTTTCAAATTTCTTTATACCTTAAAAAGAACGAAACTAAAAAATTATCTTGAAATTGATGTTCAAATAATAAATTAATATAATTAATTTGTTCTTCTCCATCATTAATTTTAATCTAATCAAAACAACCTACAATTAAAAATATAACACATAATTAAAAACATAATTCATAATTAAAAATACAACTCTTGAAAATATTCACAAGTGTATGGAAATTTCAACTTCCAAATCCACAGGTCGTGAAAATATCTAAATCTCTTTATTCCTTCACAAAAATAAAAACCAAAAAACTAATAAATATTCCTCCCATTTTCCCTTTTATACATACTATAGAGATATAGATTGAAGAAGCTCCATTTGATTGGTTCTCCATCCTCCATGCTCAAAAGGGATGGTTTTTTATTTTTTTTAAATTAAGTGATTTTTTTTTTTTTTTTTTTGCAAAAAGCATGAAGGTAGGATGATGGATTTCTTTCCACTACCAAAATTCTACACTATTAGCTTAGTTTTAGTATAACTTTCAAAAAGTAGATGGTGAAATTATAGTTAATTTGATAAATTTGGTTTAACATGTCTAACCTAAAAATTTTGCAACTTAATAAAACAGGTATTAGTGATAAAAAAAAATAACAATTGTTTAATTTTATGATTAAAATACTCTAAAACACAAAATTTAAATAAACGAGTCAGAAGTAGAGTCATAAAGTAAACATTCTCCATAAATAGCATGTGCACACATTTTTTATGATTTACCGACCTTTAATCATGTATAATGCATTGAGGATAACTATTTTCCCTATTATATATAGTCATGCAACTCTCCTCTTCTTTTTCTTTTTTTAATTGTACATACAATTCTCAGTTATTGAAACATTATATTGCTAAAGGTTAAGGTATTTGAGGAAACTAAATACACCAAAACCAAAATCGCCCCACCAAAGTGAAGGGTAGCAATGATGGTTGCTCACCATAATGCAAGAGCAGGTATAATTACCACTATCCATTTCCATAATAAGGTATTTGGATAATATGGCATTTTGATCAATTTGGAAGTCAATTTTTTTTCAAATAGATTTATTTTGGAGATCATATTGGTTTGGTGTAACGTTAGTCCATTTCAATCTTCAATATATACCCTTCCACAAGCTTAACTTCTGTATTTAAAACTCTAAATTATACTAAATAACTCTAATTAGTATACTATGTCGTGACTGTTAATCACATAGCGAGCAATGACTAGGGATTTAAATCCTCCAATATATTATAAATATATATATATACTATAAACTTCCAATGTGAAAAATGCATATTATAGAATTTAAAAAAAATGATAAATCTATACTATTATCATATCTTACATATAGGCCAATTTTATCTTAAATCTAAATTTCCATTTTTCTAACTTGAAATCAATTTCTGTTGAGGTGTCCTTTTTCTTTTTCAATTAATATAAAAACTCACTTTTGATTGATTGTGTGATAAGTATATACAATCATGCAAATTTTATGGTGTGTAATCTTTATGAACTGTAATGCATTCAAAATGAATTTCTTTTTAGCCTATAAAAATCTGCCAAATGCATATTTCTTTGTAATTTTAGATCAAAATAATTAATTATGTTTGCAATTTTTTTAGTAGTTGATTTATCCTAATATATTAGAGGAAACTAAATATTTAAATCATGCTATATCAAATTAATCAATATATTAGTATAATTTCAATAAAGTAGAAATTATCAATACATATCACTATGATTACACTACAAGAAAATAAAAAAATACCAATTGATTTTTAATTTGGTTGGTAAATAGCAACCGATTAACAAGCGAATAATTTCGGTTGGTAAATAGCAACCGCATAACAACCGAAATTTGGCAAAATTGAATAAAATTAATTCCAACCGAAAATTACAACCGTTTACCAACGGAGTAAATTTCGGTTGGTAAAACAGGCGGGAATATTTGGCGCCCGGATTACCAACCGAATAACAACCGTTTAACTACTGTCAGATTACCAACCGATTAAAATCGGTTGGTGAAATTAAACCTTTTTTTTAAACATTTTACCAACCGAATTAAAATTGGTTGGTATTTTTTTTCCCGATCTATTGCCAGATTTGAGGATTTTCGTTGCCGTCGTTAGCTACAGCCGTTACACACTGTAACACCTGTGATTTTTAAATGTTTAATTTAAAATTGAAAAGGATTTATTTGGTAATCAAATTGCTTTGGGGTGTATTTTTGTAATTTTAAACTATTAGTATTTTGGTAAACAAATAAATATATAGAGGGCATTATAGTCCCAAATTATTTTACGTAAATTGATAGTAGTTTGGTATTTTCGGTCAAACAATAATAGTAATAAAAATTATTATTTTTTATTACTATTATTGTCTCATTGTTAAAAGTATTATTATTATTATTTTGAAAAAAAAAAATATAACCCTAAAACCGTGTTGTGTATGGAGGCGGATGCATAAAACAGAAAATAAAAGTGTGCGCACGTTGTTGTGGGAGTGGAAGGGAGTTAAGGCAAATTTTAAGTTACGAAAATTAGTTCAAACGATTTGAGAGAAGAGAGTTTGGTTATTTGCTTAGAATTTGTTTAGCCTTATTAAAGATGCTTGCAAGGTGGGCTTCATTGCTAAGATTTTTATACACATCAATCAGGTACTTGTGATCAAAACCTATTACAGATGTTAAAATTCATTTGTTAGCATATTTAATTTAATTAGTTTTGTTTTAATTTCAGATTTAAACTAAATTCATTGGATAATTGACTTTATGATTTTAATAATGTAGTTGGGGTTTTCCTTTTTTTAAAGATTGTTGGGATCAATTTGTTTTTTTTTTTTAAATGCTTAGGGATTAATTATCATGGTTTTAGTTTAGTGTTTTCTGTTTAATTAACATTCTATGGTTTAATCCTTTATTAAAAACTATTACTACTTAGTGGGTGTTTGAACTGTATATTTCAAAATTGTTAACAAATTGTAGAAAATTCCTTTTGATCTGAAATTTTATTATGTTTTTGCTCCGATTTTGGTAAATTCTTATTCCTCTTTTCTTTAGCTTTGATCTCATGTAAAGATTGTTGGGATTGGAATGGTTTTCCGGCATTCCGTTTTGCCGTAAATGTAAATACCGTAATTTGAGTAATTGAAATTTAATAAAATCAATTTTAATTAATTAATTTATTATTTAATTTTGATATTGAAATTGATTTTAATTGAATTGTTTAAATAATAGAAACTTGATATAGAGACTATTGATAACAAATTATGAAAATTGGATATTAATGGAAATTGAATTAAAATAATTTGAAATACTGCCATTGAATTAATTGAATCAAGACTTGTGAAAAATATTGAGATTTGAGAAATAAAAAATTGATCTGATAGTAGTACATTATCTAGGAAATTAAATAGATATTGATTTGGATTAAAAATCAGGACCGATAAATGAATTAAGGGCTATCAATTGAATTGAGGATTGGACTGAGGATTGTAGGATTGCTTGCGTTTTCCAGGTAAGTTCCATGGGTGTACTTGTATTGTTTGTGTTGTGCTATGTGACTAACCGATTAATATATATATTATAGCCAATTCTTATATATTATTCTTTTGCATTGAATATTATTATTTCTTTCTGAACCCAGACCTTCTGTATGATTTAGAGTCGGGGAAAATGAGTCTGTATGTTGGTTGTTTAATTGAATTGTTTGATTGATTACTATTGATTGAAATTGATTGGTGTCAGTAATATTGATATGTTGGGAATGACTGGGAGAAACCATTGATTTTATTGATACCGACATTGACATTGAGATCGATATTGATATTGTTTATTGTTATTGATGGAGCAATAAGGGTGGCATCATGCTAGACATGATATTGGGTCAGGGGAGACAGTAATAAGGGTGATATTGAAATTGATTTTGCAGGTCTTTTCCCAACATAGATATATTATATTGTTTGATTGTTATGGAACTTGTTTGTGGTGTTAGGTTTCCCCGCCACACATGTAACTTACTGAGCATCTATATAAAGCGCTCACATCCATATAGATTCTTTTGCAGGTTTCTAATAGGTCGTTAAAGCGAGGCTTGATTTCTTTTCTCCTGAGCCAAGCATCTAAGTTAAGATCGATAGGTTGTCTAGTATTTATTTAGATTTTTAAGTCTAGATTGATTTCCTGATATGCAAAATATTGTTTAATATTGTATTGTAATTAAAAAATTTCATACAGTGATAATGGTTTATAGAATATTGGTTATTTAAGTTATTAGTCTTAATGGCTTGTGTAGTCAGACTTCGGTCTGGTTGCATGCCGGTTTCGGCCCCCGAATTTGGGTCGTGACATATCTATAGCTGCCCAGTACTGCTCTTGATCTTTCCTTGAAGTAACCTGTAACATCCAAACAAAAATCACAAATAAACCCAACATAACACACATTCTAATGATGAAATCTTTATATTATAATTCTCAAAATAATAATTACTTCTTGCAAGAAATCAGCAACTCCTTTCCTGTCTGGACATTTAAATCCCATGTATTCAAAGAATTCAAGCACATTTTCGCGGGGACCTTGAACCGGAGATTCGTTGTTTCCTCCAGTAACAATATGAGGCCTGTAGTTGCTCGTAGGGATGTCTCTTCGGATCTCGAAATGTCTACTATTGTTTCCGATAAAGTTGAGTTTTCATAGTAGTAGTTGATACCGGAGGCGGTGGTGACAGTTGCGGTGATTTAGGTGGTGGTATTGGTGGTGAAGGCTGTGATAGTACCGGTGGCAGTGGTTGGAATAACGAAGAAGGATCATCAGAGGGCAACGACAGCGGCGATAAGAAGAAGATGGCATTTTCTATGTACCAATGTAACATTTACGTTTCTGCTTCCATTTTTTTAAACTATTACAGTTATAAGATTTTTACCTTTATAAAAGATGAGATCGTTTTAAAACAAAACATTAAAAAAAAAAATAATAATATTTTCAAATTATTTGGAGACGTAGAGAGATGTAGACTTGCTCTATAAAAATATGGCAAACTGAAACTCCGTTTTAACAGATGATGGAGCTGAGAGAAAAAAGACAGACTAGCTATTTTTATAGTTTAAGTTTAAAAATTTGTTAAAATATTATTTTAATTAGTCTGTGTCCATATCGTGATTTTTAAATTATTTTTAATTTTGACTCTGTTTTTTTTCAAAAAAATATTTTTGTATAAGAAAAAATATTATTATATGCCTATATAATGTCATAATATAATATTTCATCTCCCCTTTATGTAATTATAAAATTTGATCCTTAATTGATGTAATTAATATAGTATTATGTCCTTCTATCTATAATATATGGTTTTTCTATAGGTCAAAATGAAGAATAATTATATGATGGAAAAAATGAAAACAGTAATTATATGAGAGATTATATTAATGTCAAAATGAAAATAGTAATTCTTGTAAAATGCAGTTCTACACCAGAACTAGCTGCACAAAGAAGGAAGGAAACAGTGACACTTAACCCAGAGCACGAAAAGAGTAGGAACTGTAGAAAATAGAATGAACAAGGATAGTGATAAGTTAATGTTCAAATATTAAAAGTAAAAGGTTGGAATTAATAGAGCACCAGAAGGAAGTAAGACGTGCATAGCAAGGAAAGGCGATGGATTGTAATGGACACGGCCCAGGAATTCTTACATATGTACTAGCCTTGATTTTTCACAAGGAAATGAGGATTCACAGGAGAGCCAGGATATTCGAGACCCGTATTCTATAATGGAGATGTTGAAAAGAGTTACATAATGCTATCTGGTTTGAAAGGTACTATGATGTATGTATGTACAATCATTTCTATTAGTCACACTTTTTCTGAAATGATACATCAAACTGATATGATAAAAGTTAACATCTAGCAATAGAATAAATAATAAAAATATAATTTATTTAAGGAATAACATCCTCGAGCTGAATAGGGGAAGAAGAAGAAGGTACATGGATGGAAAATTTGTAAAAGTAATACTGATAAAAAAGAATAAATGCATAACAAACTAATACAAAGGCAATCCCTATAGCACGGTAAATGAGAAATTGCATTAGTGAAATGAAAAAGACATCAAGAAAGCTGATATCTAAAATTCTAAATCCAAGGACTAAAAATGAATGCAATGAGAAGGTTAATGATTGGATCATCATAATGTCGTGTGCGTCATAACTAACATCGAAACTAAAATATAAGAACGTAGACCCAACAGAGAATAGAGATAATGCTATTTTTGCATTGTACCCCACCACTCGTGGCTGGAAGCCTAGACCATAAAAACATACAATATACGAACTAAATGCGGGCACGAGGGCGATCAAACCGAGGACGTACTTAATTGCTATATATTCACGGTATAAGTTGTCAATCCAAGGGCATCTACGTGGCCCCTTAACGAACAATAACCAATGAAGTCCAAACCCTGTGGAGAGTTGTCCCATATAAAACCATATTCCTGTCCCTGCATGCTAAATCAAATTAGTAATATATATATTATTAAAAATGAATCCCAAGGAAAAAGTAAGAAATGCAAATTACTTGTCAATTTTTTTAAAGGAACCTCAGATGTTGACGGATTGGAGGTCTCCATCGATGGCATGTTTAAGAAAAGATGATAAGATAAGCATTCACATATAAAGAATTTGGAACAAATTGTTTACTATAATTAGAGAATTAGTTTAAAAATGATTGGAAGACCAGCTTTTCCGCTCATGTTTGCCTTTTGAAGGAAGCAATTGTTGATTCCATTTTCATTTGGTTAATTTAAGTGGGCATATTGTTGTTACTAAAAATGGTTAATTAACTAATTAAGGCAATGCATGCATTATTAGAAAAAAAAAAAAAAAAAGCAGCACATGATAAGCTCTTCTGCCCAATCATTTAAGTTGAATAAGTTGCATCTCAAATGCAAAACAACTTAAGCTCCAGTTGTCGTAATTTTGTCTTGGACTACCAACATTACTTAATTTCTCATCCCATAATTACTCCATATATACTTAAAATAAGTAAATCAAATGTACCCATTTTCCACCCCCTATTAATGTCAATCACATTTTTCAGAACAAAAAAAGTCAGTTACATCTTTCATTCTTATAAACTACCTATTAGTTTGTTGGTATAAATAGTTATTCTTGACATTGATTTTCATGAATGAAAAAATTGCTAGAGCACTTTTTGTAAATAATAGTTATTACTTATGTGAAACTGGTGTATCAGCGAAGGGTCATGTGCAACTAGAAGAAATATATATATGTCCGTTGTTGTCAGCTTTTAAAAGAGATTGCCAATGTAGAAACAGAAGGAGATCTAAGAAATGATGAAGTAATTAAGTTGCCATACTTAAGCACTCTGACATTGGATTTACCTCAGCTTGCACACTTTTGCTCCCCAGTTGGTGTGCCTTCTGTATTTGAAAATTCGGCAACAACTTTTATAGGCTCTAATGACATTATAATGGAAGATGAATTTGCAAATCACTTGCCAGTTTTTAATGAAAAGGTATGCTCCACTTCTTACTTTCAGAAGGGCTTATTTTATATTTTTGAAAAGAAAAAGAAACACATTTTTATTTAATTAATAGGTTTTGTATTCAGAACAGAGTCATGATTGGATGGAAAATGAATTGAGCTCAAATTATATGGTAGTAGTTCTCAGTTGGATTCACACTCCATATAAATATCTTATTTTTTAAAATGAAGCATGTTCAAAAATGCAATGTCTTAGTTCTAGTATTTTAAAGTTGCTTTCAGGTGATGGCATATGATAACACAAATAATTCAAGAAACTTTCCTTCCTTTAGGAGATTTCTTATTATTTAAAATGAAGCATGTTCAATAACTTGAGAAAAGTTAAATACAAATGCAATTTGTCTTAGTTCTAGCATATTAAATTTGCTTTCAGATCATGGTGTATGAAAACACATATAATTCCAGTATTTTCCTTCCTTTTGTTGTTTCTATCTGTCAATTAAGCTGTTAGCAATTTTACTTAGCATTATGTATTATTGTGGCGTATGTATATTATTTACTGTTCTAATTCTTCTGATTTGAAATTGATGTAATCCACTTTTTTTGGAAAAAAATGTCTGCAGATTTATTTCCCAATTTGACAGATCTAAAATTAGCTTCAATTGATGTGGATAGGATATGGCCCAAACAACATACAAAATTATCTTCATGGATCACAAACTTAACAACCTTGATTATTGATTCATGTGGGAATTTAAGTTATTTATTCACATCTTCTGTGGTTGAAAGTCTTGTGCAGCTTAGAAACATTGAAATAAATTATTGCAAATCCATGAAAGAATTCATTCTCACAAATGAGGAAGCAGCAAATGGGCAAATGCTCTTTCCTAAACTTGACTCCTTGAAGCTCAAGGGCCTTCACAATCTTACAAGATTTTGTTGTTGTAAGTTAATAGAATGCCCTACCTTGAGAATTCTGTCGATAGAGAATTGTCCCCATCTAGGAGCATTTATCTCTGCACAAGCTAACTCAACTCTCTTTGATGAAAAGGTTATTGCATTTCTTTTATTTTATAATTTGATTTTTATGCTTCCTATTTCTAAAAAGCCCGTCTTTTTTTCTTTTTCGGAAATCCTAATATTTCAAGTTTATATATGTGATAAGTCTATATTAGGTCTTTTATTTTTAATCTTGAACTTTTAATTTGCAAGTTTTTATGTTAATCATCCTTTTCTAACCCCATGAGTTTCACTTCAGGTTCTGTTCCCCAACTTGTGTTGAATATCCAAATTATACAAACACAAAGCCATCATGAAGTCAACTAATAAAGCAAAATAACATCATCATTGTGTCTCCCAACATCATCATTGTTGTCTCCTAATATTGTAAAAATAATAATGCTATCTTCTGTACTTTGTTATATTGCAGTAAATAGACAGAGTTTGTGAGAAGGCAATAGAGGGATAGAGCAGAAAACAGAGAGTGAGAGTGAAGTGTGAGGAAGAGTGTGTTTCTTGTAGAGAGAAAAACTTAAATTTGTGAGAGAGGGTTGTTTTTTGTAGTTGAGTGAGAATTGCTCCTCCTGTAATTCTATTACGTGATTAATAGAAGAATTTTCAACTCTAACAACTTGGAGGTTTCGTATGCCATGGAGATTCACATGTTAAAGATGATATGGAATGATGAATTTTTATCAGATTCCTTTTGCAGACTTAAAGAGCTGAGCATAAAACATGAGAAAGAACTTCTGAAAATTTTTCAGCTAAACAGCTGAGAAGATTCAAGAATTTAGAATCATTGATTGTTCATGATTGTAATTTAGTGGAAGAGATTTTTGATCTCCAAGTATTCATGGAAATACAAGAAACAACACATGTACAAGCCAGTCAGTTGACTTCTCCCAAATTTGAAGAACATATGGAATGAAGATCCTCGTGGAAAAATGTCATTTCATAACTTGCAACAGATGTATGCATGGGAATTGTCCAGCTTTGAAGAGCCTGTTCCCATTTTCAGTGGCTCAATGTCTTCCAAATTACAAAATGCTGAATTTAGATAGTTGTGGGATCAAAGAAATTGTTGCTAAAGGGGAAAGAGCAGAAGCTACTCCTATGTTCACATTTGGTGGACTCAAGTCCTTAGACATGTGGAGATTACAAGAACTGGAATGTTTCTTTTCTGGAGCTCACATATTAGAATGCCGAGTCTTAGAAAAGTTGTTTACCTATCGTTGTAACAAATTAAAGGTTTTTTCCTTTAACTCTGTTGACGAAAACTTGGAAGATATACAAATGGAGTATTCACTTTTCTCATTCAAAGAGGTACCTATGGTGCTCATCCGTATATTTAAGAAAATATTTAGGTGATAAGTATTTTGCTTAACATGTCTATTATTCTTTTTTCTTTTTTAACAGAGGTCTATTATTCTAAATATTATTTTATTTTATTTTTATTTCCAGATTGTCCCTCACATGGGGCATTTATCAACAATTATACAACAGGGTCAGTTTCCAGCAGGCCTTTTTCATAAGCTAAAAGTCAGAGAAAATTTGGGATCATGATGAATTTGCTGTTTTTCCATTTGAGCTCCTTGAAAAACATGGAAAAACTTCTTGTAAGATGCAGAAAACTCAAAGAGTTGTTTCGATGTGAAGGACTTATTAGTGAAGAAAAATATGTTGAGTAGACGAATGCAATATGCTAACAGAAATAGTTACTGACGTAGAATTTGATGGATTGACAAAAGAGATTATCTTCAACAAATTTGAGTCTCGAACTTCTTTACCTAGCTTTGTCAGCCTTTGTTCAGCCAAGCACAATATTAAGTTCCCTTCTTTGACACAAGCAATTGTACGCCATTGCCCCAAGATGAAGATTTTCTCTCAAGGAGTAGTAACATCACCAAAGTTAAAAAGTGTATATTTAAACCAAGAGAGAAGCAAACGGCTTCGGACTGGGGACCTTAATAACACTATAAAAGAATTGTATGAAAAAATGGTAAGTTCGATTAAGTTTTCTAGCTTAATTTTGGATGTCTAAATTTGTTTCTTTTGTAGTGACTAATCAATTATGTATTTATTATTTACTAACATTGAATGTGTTATTTTTCATTTTGGGTTGGATTTAGTGGCTTGCTACATTTGAAACTCTCAGAATTTCCTCAAATAAAACAGGTGTGGCATGACCAACTTCCAGTATAACTACTGAGCAATTTAAAGTCACTGGTAATTGATGATTGTGAATTTACCTCTAGATCAATTCCATCAAATCTACTACCATTTTTACATAATTTGGAAAAGCTTGAGGTAAGAAATTGCATTGCAGTAGATCAAGTATTTGGTATAGAATGGTTGAATTCAAATGGATTTGTTGGACACTTATCCAACTTAACAAGCTTGATTGTCCATGGTTGTGTCAATTTAAAATACCTTTTATCATCATCAATGATCAAAAGTGTTGTGAATCTTCCAAGAATCGAGATTTGTGATTGTAAGAAGATGGAACAAGTAATTTTCAGGGAAGCAATGGAAGAACAAAATACGACGAGTGAGATGCTACTCTATAAAATAGACTTTATAAAGCTCCAAAATCTTCCAAAACCTGTACAGTTCTGCACGAGTAATTTAATTGATTGTCCTTCTTTGAAAGAGCTGCAGATACAAAATTGCCCTGAATTGATTGTATTTGTCTCTAATGCTGCAAATGCAGTCCGTGCATCTGGAAGTGAACTTGGAATGTTAAGCTCTTCATTCTTTGACAAAAGGGTAATTTTTCTTTGCTTTCTCAATATTTACTTCCTAATGCTTTCTTTTAAAATTTAGTATATCACTCTTGGATTTTATTTTTGTATAAATGAAAATAGGATAGAAGATTTAAATTCTTCCTCTCATCACATGATCTTCAATTTATTAACAAGATTTTCCATAATTGGTCTCTTATATTTCTAATTTCAATCTCAATTTTCAAAATTTAAAATCCATCATGCTGTAATGATGAGATTTTTTACTACAGGTTTTGTTTCCTAATTTAGAAAAGCTGCATATCACAGACATGCACTCGATGAATATGATATGGCATGATGAATTTCGGGAGAATTCCTTTTGTCGATTGAAAGAGCTGCAAGTAAGACAAGGAATGCACTATTAAAAATTTTTCCACCCAAACAGTTGAGAAGGTTTAAGAATATAGAATCATTGGTCATTCAATATTGTGAATTAGTAGAAGAGGTGTTTGATTTTCAAGTTTTAACGAAAACACAAGAAGGAACAGATGTTGAAGTTAGTCAATTGAGACATTTGGACATAAAATGCCTCATAAAATTGAAAAATATATGGAATGCGGAGCCTTGTGGAATTTTGTTCTTTGATAATCTACGAAGGTTATATGCATGGAATTGCCCAAGTTTGAAAAGCCTATTCCCATTTTCAACAGCTCAACGTCTGTCCCAAATTGAATGGCTCAATAGAGATTGCTGTGGGGTGGATTACATCATTGCCAAAGAGGAAGAGGAAAAAGAAGTGCCTCCTAAGTTATCATTTCCTCGACTCAAGTTTTTAGACTTTTGGAGGTTACCAGAACTGAAGCGTTTCTATCTGGATCTCACACATTAGAATGTCCAGTTCTTGAGAAGTTGGTTGTCTTTCATTGTGACAAATCTAAGGGCTTCCTTTCAACTGGTTGACAACAACTTGCAAGAAATGCAAAGGGATTATCCACTTTTCCCATTTAAAGAGGTAGATATTGCCCCTATACCCTAATTAAGAACATATAAATACAACAACAACAATCACTTTTGACAGTTCTAGTCCCAAACAAGTTGGGGTTTGACTGTATGGATCCTCTATCCAAGTTTGGCAAAATTTTAAGGTGGCTGCCAACCTACCGCAAACCCCATCCTTTATCTGGGCTTGGGACCGGCTATACTACTCAGTATGCGGAGTTAATTAAGAACATATAAATACGACAGGTATTTTGCTTAACTTGTCTACAAACTATTTTTATTCCTTTTTCGTTTATCGTTTCTAGATTGTTTCAAACTTGAAGCATTTGTCAGTGACGAGCAAGGATGTAAGGCCAATTTTCAGCAGACCTGTTTCCCAAGTTGAAAGTGGTTGAGATAAATTGCTATCATGATGAATCTGCTATTTTTCCATTTGATTTCCTTGAAAGCTTCCACAACATGGAAAAACTTGCTGTAGGGTGCAGTCAATTCAAAGAGTTGTTCCCCCATGAAGCACTTGTTGGAAAAGAAATATATACTACTACAATGGAGCGAATACGTCACCTCGAGTTGGATAGTCTTTTTAAATTAGAGCATATATGGAACCAAGATTCCCAATTAGACCAGGCTCTTCAGTCTTTGGAAATTTTGGAAGTTTGGCGGTGCAGCAGTTCGGTAACTTTAGCACCATCCTCTGCTTCTTTCAAGAATATGATTACCAATACTATGGATATACAATGTTGCAAAGCTTTAGTAAGTTTGATGACATCTTCAACAGCAAAAAGTCTAGTGCAGCTTACAAGATTGAAGATAAATAAATACAACATGCTAAAAGTAGTAGTTGCCAGAGAAGGAAATGACGAGGAGATCGTGTTCAACATATTAGAAAGTCTGGAACTTGTTTCTTTACCTACCCTTGTTAGCTTCTGTTCAGCAGAGAACAATATTATGTTCCCTTCTTTGACACGAGTAATTGTGCAGGGGCGCCCCAAAATGCAGATTTTCACTAATGGAGTCTTAAGTACACCGAAGCTAAAAACTTTGCGAACGACAATTGAAAAAGATGATGAAGGTCGTTGGAATGGAATCTCAATGCCACCATAGAGCAGATGTCTATAGAAATGGTATACTTTTTCTCTTAAATTTTTATATCTACTCTAAAATGTTTAAGAATATGTCTTACAAGCTAAATACAACAGCTTTAGGATGGTTTTTTTCTGCGTTTGGCTTGATTGCTTTTATTTCTTTTTTTTGCATGAACACCAGAATGCAGAGGCAAAGTGACCACCATCTCTGGGTGTTGCAGTTATAAAAAGGCAATTTTATTTGTCAAGATCAAGCGATATAATCATATCTAAAAGAGACTATTTTCCCCATCCATATAATACAAGATTTATTTTATTTCCATCATGTTGTTACGTATTTCTAATTTGTTTCATGAAGGATTGATAGTAATAAACATAAAAAGAATGGTTCATCTTTTAAATCCCCAGACTGTATATGTTTCTAAGTCTTCTGAATAATTTTTACAGTATATACATTTAATTCCTATTAAAAGTTTGGTATATGCTCTGAATATTTTTCTTAGAATCTGGGATTGTCAATTTTTCTCCAGAAATCTATAATTTTATTCCAAAATTTCAACAGTATTTGGAATGACACCCTAAAAATAACAATTTGGAATAAAAATTAACAAAGCTTTGTAGAAATGTCTAGAAGTTGGTTTTGAATTTAGCTAAAAATTTTGAATAAATTAATAATCAACAATTTTTTATATTAAGAGTTATGATTCTATTTTTAATATATAATATAGCAGGAAGTCTTGTTGATCTTGGAATTGCTTGGTGGCAAGGTATAACAACTGTAGTTGCAGCAAATTCTTTTAGTTCCATTAGTTCTTACAGTTCATCCAGGCATGAAATATGGTATATCTTATCCAGTTTTAGCAAGATCTTGTTTTAACTCTATTAAGAGCATTAGTAGGTTGTGGATGTAGAATATCCAGAATTCCTTAAGTCAAAAAATGGTGGCCTACACAAAGTGGCATCATGAAAACTTCATGATGGTGTCTTCCAAAGACCATCATTATGCTTCCCATTAATTGTAATTTGTGGATTCTCTTTCTGTAATATATTTTGGTTCAGTGTGTTCATTTTTGTATGGAGGCAGAAATGTAGAAACAGAGAGTGCAGAGAGAATTTTGAGTGAGGTG
>CATIWJ010050617.1:0-23863 GCA_949640765.1 Croton laevigatus | reverse complement strand
CATCTGTATATACTATAAGTCTATAACAAAATCAGCCCACAGTGTCATTTCAAAGAAAAAATCACATTTGCAAAGAAGAAAAAGTTTGAAAACCAAATTATAACAATATTTTTAGCATATATACGTGTATGATAAGTATTTAACAAGTTTATAAGTTATTTAACAACATTCCTTTCGCAAATTTCTTTTAGGTGTAGGAAATATTTAATTTAAATAAGAATTCTTATATAATACACTTAATATATTCAAAGTTCTAAAAATACAATGCATATTATTATTTACCTTTGTTGGAGATTAGCTGGTTGATTTAGAGGAATTAAGTATGCATTTGTCAAGATTCATTCCCAAAGTCACAAGCTGACAAATTTATTAGAAACTAGTTTTAATCAAATTTAGAACAAGTATGAAATTTTCACCGAATCACTTTCGAATTACAAAATAATATATTAAATACTTCAATATTAATTATATATAATTGTTTTTTTTTTTGGGTTAATCAAATAATTTGGGTAAGGAAAAAAACTTTTAATTCAGTAATTTGGTCAACATTTTTTTTATAAAATTTTCCAAATTAGCCGCACAATCACCTCTAATAATGAATCACTAATATTATATTTGAAGCACAATCAAGAAAATGAAGTCCCTATACAATTTATCTTGAAATTAAGGTGGGCTCACCGACTCAAAGTTGATATTTTTAAATAATAAAAGGAGGAAAATTTAGAGCGAAAAATGAACATACTCTAAACTTGAAAAGTATATTAAGGAATGGTTTTATAGATTAATTAATTAAGCAAACAGATTGTTATGTTAGGCAAAAAGTTAGAGACATCTATCTTTTAATTAATTATAGAAATTAGTCATATGTTTAACCTAAAAGGTTCCTTTATTATTAATAATTTAATTTTCTATAAATGCTGCAAAAAGTAAGGTAACCAACTTATCATAATAAAGTGTCACCAATACTCACAAATTACCACTAAGAAGAAAGAGTATCACTAACACTCACAAAGTGTTTGTGGTGGCCGCCCATATATATACATTTTTGGTCTTATTTGAGTTGAGGTGGGTTAGTTCAACTTCTTCATTCATATTCCATTGCTTCACAATTTTATTATATATATGTAGTTGATATAATTTTCTAACAAATAATATATCATGTAGATTCAAGAATAACATGATCTTGACTACATATATAATATTCCAAACTTTCTATTTATTAAATCAACTATTTTGAATAAAAATACTCGATGTTGGATTTATATTCGTTAGTGCTTAAATATTTCACTTTTTGGATTTTAATCATCTAGTTTCTAAATATCAAATTACGAGCGTTGATTAATCCGGACTTGAAAGAGTGACAATATCTCTTTGCTGAATTTTTAACGCAGCTAAATTTCCAAGTCTCAAAATTGAGACCTTTACCATTGAAAAAAAAAAAACAAAATTAATTAGATTAAAACACAATTTTAGAATTTACTGAAAATTTTCACATAATAGTGAACATGCTCAACAATAGCTAAATAGTACTTTCAAACATATATATTATGCATGTCATCGGTGTAGTTTATAAACAAATTTTTTAGATTAAAACATTACAGAAATGAAAATAATAATATTGATGTGCCTAAATGTCAAAACCATTAGATACGAAATCAGCCTCCACTTGTTAAAAAGATGCATGAATGTGCCAATTTGCAATCAAGTCAATATTAAACAAGGGAAAAAAAATGATACATTTTATAGAACTTTTCTTTTTCTTTTCCATAGGTTTGGGGTCTTAGTTTTTTTTTACCCCGAAGGGAAGAACTTCGTTCATCGAAGTTAAGGAACCACACACCACCTGCACCAGCTCATTCCACCACTACCACAGCCAACTCAACACCCTCCCTCCACTAACCACCCGTTCCAACCTACCTCCACCAGCACCCTCCACAACTTCCCGATCCAAACCCCACCCGCTCCATGCAAAAGCCAGAGACCCAGAAAACGTGTAGCATAATGAAACAGAAACATCCTAACTATCAGAAGCAAGAAGCCGAAGACGAAGCCTGAACACCAGAAAAACCACAAAACAAACAGATCGAAGAAGAAAATGCTTCAGAAGCATACAACCACCTTTCCTAGTCAAACAGCGGCTAGGATTGGATGTTTACGTCCGCCTCCATGAAAGGACCACCAATAACATAATATGTCTCTTGTCTCAACCTATTTTCGCCATTTTGAGTTTTTATTTATTTTTGTAATTAAATAGTCCCCTACGTGTTGAGATTAACTAAATGTCTAAATCCATTCATTATTTTGTCAGTGGGAACGTCAAAATAAACATTTCTTTGATAGTTAATGCCCAAATTTCAACTAACCAACACGATAGTGACTTACACTTCCATATAATTAACGTGACAATTAATATAATTAAATACTATTATTATACATCATACTAATAATAGAACAATTAATTTATGAATTAGCCGAAACTTTTGATATTGAGATGTTGTGTTGCATTTATTAAATCACCTAACTTGGAGATGTGACATTGCATTATTTTTATTTTATTTAATTTAATATTTCTTTATAGTTATCTAACATTCTATGCCATCTTGAAATTAATTGAAAGTATATATTTATATTTTATTTTTATGAAACTACATTTTGACGTGATTGCAATACATAGTAAACTAAACACCTATTCTATAATATTATAATTAAATTTTAGTTGGTACAATTAATTTTTTTTCTGTGTCGTATTCAACTATTGTATTTTGGTATAAATTCAGATTACAAGAGATTTATTATCCTTCAAAGGGTGATTTTAAGGGTTTGTATAGTGTTCCTAGCTAATTAAGCTCCCATTTGTTACAGGTTTTCAGGATGCAACCGTTCGAATCCCAATCCTTCCAGCAGAACGAGTAGGCGTGAGAGAAAGAACCTAACCTCTTATCATAATTGTGGCTTTAGCTGGTTGATCTGGATTGCTCCCAACTTTCAACTGCCACTATTCCTGCTCAAATTGGGTAATTGCTTCCATGCTCTAACCAATCATCTTCCAGGTGAGCTATCTTCATAGACTGCTGACCTGGCAGAGTGGTTTGCCTGGGCTCCCACTTTCGGTTCGGTTCGGTTCGTTCCTTCTTTGGACTTGGGCCTCGGTTCAAACCCACTCGAGAAATGCATTCAACAATACGTAAATTATCAACGTAATTGCTCCACAACAATTTAAATAACTAATTATTTTACAACTTTTATTTTTAATGAAAAGGGTGAAACAGACAACGTGGAACCAAAGGAATCATGCCCATCTCTAGTGAGGGGATTGGGGAAATGTAGACAAGAAATCTAAAAACTAATTTTATATCTTATAGACATGGTTGATATGTTTTTTTTAAGAGCACAAGATCGATAATTGACGCTTCAAATTAAATGTTAATAATTTATGGTTCGATTTAGATGTATGATAACAATATAATCAGAAAAGGGTATTTTTTTTTTTTTAATCACTATTGGGTTTGCTACATTCATATATTTCAAATTTGATACTATATAAGTAAAATAAAATAAAATAAAATAATTTGTCTTGGTTTTTTAGGCCAAATTTTCGTTTTATTAGCTCATGTTTTGTTAGTATAAATTTTTGGTGGCAGTTCCAAAGATTTTATTAAAATATATTGTTTCAATGTAATTAATTTACGGTTTGTTAAATCATGCCAAACCCTAGCTTAATACTAGTATTACTAAAAAAAATTACGATTGCCAAAAATTTAAAAATGTAAACAAATAAGTTCATATTTATATGTAATGTAATTGTGCATGCATGCATCTGGATTGGATTCTGTAGGGAAATATATTTTTAAGATAAAGAAAAGGCGGACAAAAGAATATTTGGTGGGCACTTGATAATTTTTTTTAATATAAACAGCTGATTTTTTTTATGCATACTTAAACCTGAATTTGGCTTATTTCGAAGTAATTATTATAAGATTAAAAAGTTTGAAACAACCAGCGGCAGAAATGGTGTTTTAATGGACAAAACTTGCATTTTAAACTGTTTTGAGGTTTTGGCCTTCTCTGCAAATGATTTCAGTCCCTAAATCTAACTTAACAATCATGTTTTGGAGTCACCAAATGGTCTTCATTATTTACTCTTGGAGATTTTTTAGCTTATAACTAGCTTAGATTTGATGCCTAATCTAGTAAATTTTAGATCTTTATCATGTTTTAGTAGAGAGAGAAAAGAAAATCTTATTTACTTTAGCTATAGTCAAAGCTATGTACAGAGTACACAGTAAAGAAAGCTAAAGAAAAATAACTACCTAACGATAAATGTTGGTGATAAATTATATGCGTGATAATCTTGTTAATATAGAAAAATTGGCTCGTTGCTTTTTCCCAATATGTGTGTGAATTTTAATGTAAAATGCGAAGTACATGTGCTAAATTGATTGTTCACTTAAATTTAAGAGTGCCAAATAAATAAAATTACGTCCAACTGTTGTTCGGCAATGTATCCTGTTAAAATATTTTAAACTTAACGCACAATCCAAAAATAATAAAGTTGAAAGTTTTATTGGAAAAATTGATGAAGGTTCTTCAAGTGTCAAAGTACGTATTTGGACAAAATAACTATGATCATAATCATACTAATAGAATTGAAAAAAGCCGACATAAATTGTTTGCTTTGTGTTCACAATAGACTAAATAGTAGGCTATTAGAATCCTATATGTATAGCTTTAGTATGTTTTACTTATCATTTCCAAATCCATATTAGTATTTTTTTTTTTTCTCCTGTAGAACATACTGTTTTATTTATTACAGATGGGATGATATCAATAATACCATAATAGGACATACCTATTGCTTTCTTAAAGGGACAATCACCATAATTTAAGGGAATTCCCCCTAAAACAAGGCAGCAATAATAATAGTTATGGCTAAAAAATAATAATGATAAAAAGTCAATAATGATTGCCGGTTAAATGTATTGAAGCTATGAGATAAATATGAATTTGAACGCACCAATTATTACATTTAACTGCCCTTTTAGAAAATGTGAGTTTCTTGTTAATCAAGATTCAAAATCCATTCCCTTAGTTACTAAATGACAAGCTCATCATACTGCCAATATTTATATACTACCTATTATGACTTTGAAAATGCAGTAATTATTTTTGTTATAAACTTATAATTTCAATTAATCAAAATTGAAATTAGACTATGAACTAATGTGATTTTCATTTGGTTCACTAATTAATTACCCTAGCTAGTCGTAGGAGTCAACGTTAAGATTATGAAAAATTCTTAGGTAGATATGTCATCCATGAACTAAACTAATAGAATGATAACACATAAGCAAACGGATGAGTATAAATTGAGATAACTATGCATTATTAGATGAGATAAAATGAAAAGATAAAAATATACCGGAGAAATTCTTAGGTAGCCGCGTCACCCACGAACAACTACTAGGTGGTCTAATTTATATAACATATATTCTTTCCCCAGTCTCCAATGAACAAGCGTGCAGCGAAACCAGATGAAGATGGATAGGGTTCCGACCGGTGATGAAGTTGATCAGTGAGGGTGGCGGTAGAGGTTAGGTTTTCTAGCAGGTGGTGAAAGGTGAAGTGCTAGACCGGTCGGTTGGTGGCTAGTGGAGGAAGAAGATAGGAAAATTTCAAAATAATCTCTCATTTCTTTAGTTTTTTTAAAAGGACCCGTAAAATTATATTTTGGCACTTATACTATTATTTTAACAAAAAAAAAATAAGCAGAAGGGTATTTTTATCAATAGAATTAAAACACATGGATATTTTTGTTCATTAAAAAATAAACATAGAGGAAAATGTAAATATAAATAAAATATAAGAAAGTTCTTATAAATTTTCATTACTTAAATGTATTAATTACATGAATTTGGAAAAAATAAATTGGATCGGAATTTATTTTCATGTATAATCAATAAAATCATTTTGACTACATATGTTTTTTTTTTTTTTAAATAGTTACAAGTGGGGAAGGGGAAGGGAGAAAGGAGCATATAGAGATTTGCACTTTGGCGCTAGATGATAGAGCGTTAACTAGGGGTGTTTATAATCGGTTCGGTTTACCGAACCAAACCAAAAAGGAAAAACCGATGTAAACTAAAAACTGATAAGGTAAAACCGTTAACCGAACCGACTTTTCATGTAAAACCGAAATTCAGAACCTTTGTAATTAACCGTATGAAAACCTATTTTTTTAATCAGTGCTAGTTCAACCGAAATAAAATTCAAGTCCAAATACCATCATAAAACAACTAAATTAAATCAATACAATTTAACAACATAATTAAAACATCAAAATTCAACATTTAAACCACAACTTTCAACTAAATTCAATATTATCGGTCGGTTCGGTTCTGAACTGGACATAATCGATAGTCGAACTGATAATTTCGGTTTCTCCTTCCAAGAACCGAAAGACGAACCGAAACTACACAGAACCGAAATTTTGATTCGGTTCGATTTACAGTTCGATTTTCGATTCACGGTTTTATGAACACCCCTAGCGTTAACCGCTTGGACCAACCTCATCCCTTACATATGCTTATTATGTTAGAGGAATCAAACCCACATGGTTCTATTAACTCTTCTTTTCTGTACCCCCATGTTATATAAATCCTTTAGTCGGAAAATTTCAAATACTTGTTTCCAAAAATACCCCTCTAAAATAGCTATTTATAACTGTTGGAGGGGTATTTTGGTCAAATGTAGAATACCCTTTAAAACAGTCAGAACGGTTATGAATCAACGATTCAAACCATGGTTATACACAGTTTAAATTGCGGTTCTTCAAATGGTAAGTAATATGTTTTTGAACCTATTTCTAAAGGTTTTTTTTTTTTTTTCGTCTTGCAATGAATATAGGGATAGGGTGGGACCAAAGTGAAGAATAAGTACCTGGTAATAGTATGGATTATTTTTATTTTGTGTAACTAACTAGTTGAGTGGGTGGATTCTTTGTCATCATTAACAACCAATTTTAACATACTTGCGTGCAAAATTAAACACATGCACGCACTCAATCTTGTTCCAACCCAATTAACTAAATAAATTGGATAATAAAGTTACATATAAAGATGTGTTCATGTTGTTTGACAAAATTATTATTAAGGGGTCCTATTAAATTTCTATGTTCATAATTTATTTTTATTAAGTATGAGTTATTTAAAATTAAATTGTGATTTACTAATAGAACTAGCTAGCAAATTGTTAACATGTTTATTTCAGTTGACTGATATATGCGTAATGGAAAAAAAAAATTTATGATTTTGATTGGATTAGAAATAGGAAAAAAATTTAAACTTTTTGAAATAAAAAATATAAATAAAGTGACTGAAATTGAATAAAATTAAGTTGTGATATACAAAATAATTTTATAAATGAAAAACCTCTTATGAATACCAAAATTTAGTTTTTATAAAGAGATAAATGGCTCTAAATTTGCCAAAGTATTTATGTATTGTGGTAAAGAAAATGACACTTTATATTATAAAAAACAAAAATGAAGATGGTCAAATAAAGTAGGAAATGTAATTGAAACACTAAATTCTCAATAAATGCGGCGTTTGATGTTCTCTTTTTGACACAATTCGGACATTCTGTCACTCGCACATACTTTCAACTTGGTGGCCGGCCTTTAAATTTTTTTGGTCCTACAATCTTTGCATTGCAAGGTTCGATTCATTTTGATTTTGTTGAAATCAAAATTATGTATTAAACCCTTCTTCAAGAACAAGAGGTTTCAAACTTTTATTTGTGTTTTTATAAGAAAAATAATTGTTTGATTCCTCTGTCATTGCCATTGGGCCTTGATTATTTAGAGCAATATTTCATTTTTGACCGAAACCCAACTTTATGTTGCAAAGTTCAAGACTAGTCCATTAATAAACTTTCCAACAAAATCTCCCTACAACATATGAATTTTAATTTGAACAATCACAATTCATCAAACCAAAATGATGTTAGATTAAATTCTCATATCATGAATATATAAATAAATACGGTATATATTTTCTTTTACATTTAAATTAAATTTTTTTTCGAAAAAATTATAATTTTTATGAGATGAAAACTCTAGCATAACAGTAATAATAATTGTGATACAGAAACAAGAAGAAAAAAAAATCTTATGGTATAAAGACTTCCCAACAAATATTTGATAACATGGTTAGAATTTGAAATTGAAATTGAAGGGTGCATGAATGTAAATTATGTAACAGAGTACTTACTATCAAGTGATAGAGACTTATTCAAACGATTTTTGCCCTTCAACTAAACTTTTTTAAGTCTACCCCACAAATCATGAAATTTGGTCCCTTTCTCTCATTACAATACATTACCTTTAATATAAGGGTCCATCAATCAATGCATTAGAACTCATTTTCTATTCTTCATCTTAATTTTTTGTCTTTTATTTTTAAATTTTATGAAGTTTTCAAATGCCACGTCGGTAATAATTATACTAGTTATAACTATTTAATCGAATAATTATATAATGGAACTGTGACGGCACGTCATCCGCTGACGTGCCGTAACCAACAAATAAAATTAATACACTTGGCATTAATTTCAATTATTTTTTTGAAAAAAATAAATAAGTGTATTAAATACAGCATTAATTATTTATAGGTAATTGAAATTTATAACACGTGTATTGATTCTATTTGTTGGTTACGGCACATCAGCAAATGACGTGCCGTCACAGTTCCATTATATAATTATTCCTATTTAATCTCATTTGAGTAAGTATAATTTAAGATAATAATTGATTACAATTATAGAAATATATGGTTTTAGAAAGTTTAAAGTTTACATACTTGTTAACTAATATAAAAGTGTAGTATAGATAAAACCTAGCCTCCACCCCCTCCCTCCCTCCCTCCCTATTCTCTCTAATAGCTCTTTATTTTGAGGGGGGGAAAAAATTACGCTGCCGATAATTTTTTTCAGCAGTAGCTTTACGAATCATTTTTTTTATTTACATTTCATCAAATAATTTCAAATCTATTAATTTTATATAGATATAATGTTTTCTTATATTTTTAATAATATTCTCCTTATATATGAGTTATTTTCATTATTTTTATTAGTGTTTTTCATGGGAGTTAATTTTTTTTCTTTTTACAAGATATTTCTGTTTGTTAAAGGAAATTTCAAGAAGATATGCAAAATTTGTATCATAGATGATTTTGATTTTGAATATCTACATTTTAGATTTCTCAAAATACTTAAGTGTCAAAAGATTTAAAATTGCCACAAGAAAGATCAAGTAGTCAAATATATTGAATAGAGCATGTTGTATATATATTAAGTTGAATATCAAATTTACTTTGTAGTAATGAAATTTCAATTTGTACATTGTATCTTAATCTTGATAACTTTTATAATTAATGAATTTTTTTATTATTTCTAGAAAAGTCTAGTTTAGTGTATATTTAAATAACAGTATTTGATATATCTGTCATTTGAATTGAAATTGTAATTCGCCTGGGACATAATAAAATCACAATTTGATTCCAATTTCCAAGTAATGACCACGATAGTGACTTAACTTTTGCCTATCAAATTAGTTTCTTTTATATATATATATATATATATATATATTCCGTTAAATATATCATCATCAAATCATGTCATATAAATAAATGGTAGGTACTTATGCATCTTATGCTATAGTTACAAATTAATTTAACGGAATAATAAACCCGCATAACAATAATAATACTATGGGTCCGATGGACTAATTAAATATATATCGTTACCAAGGCAGCTGATAATGACAAAAGTATAAATAATTAAAAATTAAAAAGAATCAAGCTTGGTTAATGGTTATTATATCTTATAGGAATGTACAGAAGCTGCCCCTTGTGCTAAGAGTCCCTCCATTTGGATTGCGGGAAAATTTTATAATTTCTTGTTAGCATATCCAAATAAAATATTAATTATTTTTTGGAAGTATATAAATTAAGCATATTACTATCCATGTCGGATAAGAGTATTATAAAATTGTACAATCATCACCTGTCAACTCGAATTTTTAAATTAAATTAATGTTCAATACAAATATGATATTAGAGTTAACCTTATTAATCATATATTAAACATTGTCACCCGTGAATTTCGATCAAATATAAGGTATGACAATCCAATCAAAGTATTAATTAATTTTTAGTGAAAAAAGTAGCTAGCTAGGTATAGGTAGAGCATAACTTGACAATCTTGGAAATGCAATTAGGTGTTGATTTGGAATATTATTAATAGTATTATTTAAAATTTATGCAAACGACAGTCTTGAAGTCAGTGGAGCTTACTCTATTTGATTCTTTATGCTCATAATGATGAAATTTTTTTAAAATATAGTAATAATTATTTTAATTTTCTAGGTTTATTAGGTGACAAATTTTGTTGGATTAGCTGGAAATTTAGGAGTATGTGACTTGGCTTTTCTAGCTAAGAAAGATATTTTCGTTATCCAAAGATCGATAGTTTCTGTGTGATATTATGTTATGTCCAATTGCAACCAAATCCACAATTTGACAAATTTGTTACAAAATCTACTCTTAATCCTATGCTTAATTTAGTTCAAATGTTTATATTAGAAGAATAACTATGCTTAATTTAGTTCAAATGTTTATATTAGAAGAATAACTAGTGGAATTCTTGCAAATTTATTTATATGAATAAGGGCAAAAAGGTAATAAGAAATAATAGTTTTTTATGGATTAATGGGAAAAAAAATTAACAATTAAATCATTAATAAATAAATGTTAAAAATTAAACCAACACTTTCTTAACATAATGAATATTGTTCATGATATTAAATACTAACTGATATTTTTTTCCACTTATTAATTAGTAATACATTAAATTAAAATTGGTATATTTCACTACTATTTTTATGGGAGGATGGGAATTATGCAAAAACGACGAGGAATCAAACAAGTAAAAAAATATAAAATAACACAAACTATCGCACATAAATTGATTTTTTTATTGTAAAATCGCTTATCAATCTTTCTTTCAATTAATTGCTGTCTAGTTAGCTAAGTTAATTAGTTAATACTAACATTGATAAGTTCAAATTCGAATAAATTCAATATAATAATTCATTTTCTCATCGAGTACATTCCGTTAATGTAGTCATCCTCTCCCAAAAATATGAATGTTGTTACATATACATAGTTTGTGTTTCAATGCAATTATATCGTAGTGGATCACAATATCTAGAAAAGGTATGTATTTTATGATAGGGAAACGTGTACGTGGGTGAGTGGTGCAGCAGGGGATATGATTTCATAGTAGAAGACGAGAGAATAACCCCACCACTTATGATGGGGTACGTACAGGAACAAGAACAGGAAGACTTCTCTTGAAAGAATTGGTGGGTTGTTTACCAATTCATACAAATTTTGCGACTTTATGGGCTTTTTGGTCTCTCAGATGTCAAAAAGCTCTCAAAATCCGTCATACATGCAACAAAATTAAGGTCAGCCATCACCCGGAAATCAATACAAAAGTTAAAGGAAGATTGGTTGTGGGGCAAAATAAGATGCTACCAAGTATTATAACTATGAGAGTTAATAACCCATGATAATTAGTACAATTGACCTTCATGGGTGTGTGATGTAGCTCTTCATGTTAGGTAAAATCCCATGTTGGTGGGGAGTGAAAATTTAGTATTTTGGTAATTGTTGAATGTAGCACAAGCTCGTTTCACTGCAATATTACAAGTTCTTATTAGAGATAATCTCGGACTTATTTTTAACATGTTATTCAAATATAATAGAATTCCATAATCCTCTAATACCGTAATTATATTGTTTTGGATGTGACTTTTATCTCTGTATTTTGCTTATGGTAGAATGTAAATGGAGTTTTAAAACTAGAGGAAAGAGTGATTATAGCTAAATCTACATTTGCCATAGGAATAGGATCATTTACTCAACGAATGTTTAATTAATAAATACACTATTTCGTGAAATTAGCTAAGGTATATATGGCATTAAAAAACACACATTATCCATTGAAGGGATAGGACTCATTTGATTAAATGAAAAGTTACCTAATCATTCTCCTAATCCTAATTGTATTGGATATGTCATATATGCTAATTAAAATAATTATAGTCTAGCACAATGACAATTTGTAAGCGCAATTAGTTGTTAATAATTATAAATTAGTTGCCAATAAAGGAAGAATTATAACAAGGAGGAGGAAACTAAGAAGGATTTGGGTTGGTATTTAGGATTTAGTTAAAATGCAGTGGTTTGAAATTTGGTTTTATATGTTTGTTGTGTTTAGGAAGTGAGAAAAAACAACAATATTCCTTTGAAGAAAAGGGCATAAAAGAGCCAAAACTAAAAGTTGTAAAAATGGGTGATGATGTGCTTTCCATCTTTCAACAAAGGCTGCCTTTTATGTCTTTTTGTTTGCCAAAGAAAACTAAACCGACTTACCCACAACCATTTTGAAATTTCTTTCAATCAATCAAACGACTAATTATTGCTTAAATCAACTCAATTCTTAATTATATGTTATTTGTATTAATTAGCAATTGCATCATATACTTGGTTATTATGATTATGATTATGAATGTTATTCTATAGTAATAGTCTTGTATTTGGTATTTTCTTTAATGGGGATATTGGAATAAGACATCTCCCTTTTTATACAAATGTCATGGTCGTATGAAATAGTGGGCCTAGACCCACATATCACTAATGGACTAGCCTTTAACATATTGAAACTCCATCAAATACCTCTTCCAACTCTAGCCATTCATGTTCAGTCTGGTCAAATTCACCGTTACTTATACAAAATAAAATTTAATATTGAATTTGAAAATTTTTAAATGTGGTTCATTTAATGGCAGTGTTTAATAGCAATCTTGTTCTATAACTTAACATTAGTTAGGCAAAGGACCTCTAACTTAAATAGTTAGAGTGATGTACTTGTGATGATGTATGAATTCGAATCCTGTTTATTTGCGATTAATTAGTTATGGTTTAATTACCAAAACAATAAATAAAGTTTTAGAAAGAGGAACGTGAAATACCAATCAGACCATTAATTTATTATAAAAATACAGATCAGAATCACATCATAATTTGACTATTTCAATGTTGTACGATTACAATAATCATAGTGTATGCAAAACCAATCAAAGCAATTTAACGGAAAAGAGAGAATTGTAATTCATGGAAATATTAAGGGCATTTAAGTCCATAGAAAGATTTGTAACACGTGAGGGCTCTTAAAAACTCATAACAACAAGGATGCCCCACTTCAAATATGCTCAGGGATTTCGTTACAGGAGACTGGAGACTTTTTTTTTTATAATAAATTTATTATTAATAAATTTATTACTTATAAATCGTTAACAACAAACTCCCATCTTTACCGTACACGTGTTCGGTGATGGTGGAGCCGCACGTGTAACTCCCCCTCTTATCCCCACATCTTAACGTCATCAAAAGCACAAAACGACAATAGAGCGAAACGGTTTGTACAAAGCGACAAAACGCATGCACGAGGAGGAGAACCCAATCACTCCAAAAAGAAAAATACTAAATAAATAATAATTTTTGAGCATTTACCTTTTTTTAAAAATATTATTAAAATATTAATATTAAAAAAAAGGCAAGTGTGTGTTCAGTGTTTACGTTACGGTTATGAGATAAAAAGAAGAGAGTTGTTGAAACAGAAACCTGAAACTTCAAATACGCGTGTGCGTTTTTTGCCATTAGCGTAACGTACTGTAACGTACTGAAACGATTCGTTTTTATATCCTTTTCTTTTTCCCTTTTATTTTTGGTTTTCAAAATAGTAATTTCTGCGTTGGGTTTTGCTAGAGAAAGAAAGTTATATATTTTTATCTTTGATAAAAAGAAAGTTATTTTTTATTTTTACGAATTTCATGTATACTTTTGCTAGACCCATTTTGTGAAATGGACCTCCAGCGGATTTAACCCGGCATGGAGGACTCGATACTTGACCGAGCATATCCAAACCCAGCAAGTACTCTATAAATAAGAACATCCAACCTCCGAACCTCATATTCTAGATTGAATACAACACTTTCATAAAATTTAATTAGGTTATAATTGAAGTATAATATGTGATAAAATTATGAATAACTAATAATAAAAAATTAGTTTGAATATAGTATTGAAGTGAAAGGTTTAAGTCCAAAAAAGGGAAAAGTAATTTAGATGGAAAGTAATGAAGGAATGAATCAAATATGGAAAGAGGATAGCGGAAGTAGTAGAATTAATTAACTAATGGTATGAGTGTCTCCCAGAAGAAGTGCAAAATTGTACAGTCAAAGAAGCAAAATCATTACTTTCCATTTTAAACAACAAAAAACTACTCATGCAGTTTAGTTAGCTGTTCATCTGAATCAGTAGTTTTCACGTGACTTGTTATACTCACTTCTATTACGTATTATTATTACTTTCTTCTTACTTTTCTTACCTTTTCCCTTTTTTTAAAGTAACAATTAAGCTACTAACCAACTGTAAATTCTACTGCTACCGCTTTTTTTTTTTTTACCCGAACGACCTTAATTAATTAAGATTTCAAAGTATCAATTTAAGTATATTGGGTGATCATTCGGGTAAATCGGGTAATTTTTATCCAATTTTTGCTCGAATTAGCATATTTTTGAAATTTTTTTTACCCGTTTTGTCCGAATTTACCCGAATTAAAAATTAAAAACTCAAATTCATCGTCAACTCCAATATAATTACAGAATCAAAAGCTAATATGAATTATTTTACATGCAAAATTAAATACATTATATGTCAATATTACAAGTTTTATTTCTATTCACTTACTTTCATCTTAATTTTACAAATATAGCAATTAGAAGATGAAGAAAAATCTGTTTTTTAAAAAAGAAAAAAATGGATTAATTTACCTCTAATACATAAATCAAACTCATTATCTTAATACAGAATTAATTAATAGAAGGAAGAAAGAAACAAAAAAAAGTCTAATGAGCACAAAATTACGTCGTTTTGTTATTTGGATAAATTTTTTTTACTCCAATTATTATCCGAATTACCCGTTTCACAAAAATTATTTATTATCCAAATTACCCGTTTCACAAAAATTATTTTATCTGTTTTTCTCGAATTCGAATGTTGACACCTGTATGTAAGTAGATAATTTTTCAATTCTTTGGGAAAAAAAAAAAAAGGTAATTTTTCAATTCAATGAGAAGTTAAACTCTATCCAGAGCCATCAATCACAGACTGACCATTAAATGCTCAACCCCAGTTAATGCTTTAAATATGTGTTGGGATTTTTTTTTTTTTTGGAAAAAACTATTTTGAATGGTCAAAATGTGAATTATTGCTTAATTTGGCCCATGAATCTGACATGTTCGAAATGCTACAGAATAATTTTTCAAATAAGACTTTAAACTTGGTGAATTGAATCAATTTGATCCCTTTTCACTATATTTGCTTAGTTAAAATTATGAAAAGAGTCAAATTGATCCAAAATTCAAAGTCTAATTACGTAAATGGACATTTTATGTCATTTTAGAATATTGAAATCAAGTTCAAAACCAAATTGAACTTCAATATGTTAAAATGTATTAAACAACTATTTTTTTGGCGTTGAATAATAGGTTTAATAAGTTTTTGGCTAATATTTGAATAGTTGTTCATAAAAGATTAACCTTATTAAATATTAATTTTTAGTACTTTGTAAATAATTAATTTTTTTGGATCATGTTCTAGATAAATTGGCACCAAAGATAATTTTTATATAAAGTTAAAGTTAAATAATCATATAAAATTGAATTTTTTTTATATATTTTGCAGCGTCAAATAAAAAAATTATTTTCAATTATAGAGACCTAGAAGAAAAAATTGGGATCATTCGCTGCTGACTAGATATTTTCTCATTAGTAGAGAATAAAAAATGGAATGACTAAAATTGAAACAAAATTAAAATTAAAATTAATTAAAGTTGAATCACTGTTAAAAATTGATGAAAAATAAATTATTTTTATTTTGTTTTATTTTATTTTTGGTATATTTTTCATTTTTATAGTTGCAGACATTAACAAGTGGGAGGTCAACAAAATATTGGTAATTGATTTTCACAGTTTTGATGAGATAAAAATGATTAGTTACGTCACCATTAGCATCCATCCGTCCATCAATCAAGATCAAGTGTGTAGGATTCATTTATTTGTGGGTCCTGATTGGTACTACTGTGGCCCTACTAACAAAAATCACGAATAATAAATAGTAACAAATTTGTGGATTTTATATTATTCGGATAAATTTAAAAAAAAAAAGATTGGAAATATAAAATAAAATGAAGAAAAAAGAAAATTTGAAAAGCATAAAAGTGGGACAATCATTTGGACAGTCAAAAAGATTAAAAATAGAATAATTGTTTATCTTTTTTTAGGTTTAGCTAACAAAACATTATAATAAAATAATTAATGCGAAAGTAACATCAAAATAAATAAAAAAATTGTTAGATTAGAGTGAGTGGCCGCTCAAAATTAAGAAATTTATGCGCTAATTAGTTAATTAATTAATTATATGAATAAGAATCCAATTTGATTGTTTGAAAAATGAAAAAGCAAAACAATTTGGTTTTCTTTTCTTAAAATGGAAGAGGTTTATTTTAATAAATTATTGGAAATTTTAGTGAAATAAATTCAGGTAGTAGCATGTAATGTATTCATAACGACCCACCCATCAATCATCCATCAAATATAGACATCAAGTTTCTAGTCATTTCAAACATGATGTATAACAGAATAGGACCTTAATTTTCTTTCTATAAGGGGACGGATGCTTAACCATTTCAATATAAAATTTCCATCACAACCATGACCACACACATTTTCACCAAATTTAATTCCAAAAATAAAGAAAATACTATATTTTGGTAAATGATATTGTCGGTGTAAATAAATATCTAAAATCATATTTAATATTTCATAAACCGTTTCGAATCAAGCTTGAAATATTCATGAATTGAAATTTCTCGAAATTGGGCAGAATCATCTAAAAATGTGCCAATTCAAGTTCATGCATTTTATAAAATATCAAATTGTGAATTATCCAGAATCAATTATGAATTGGTAATTTAGAAAAAAACTGTCGAGTCATAATTTTTTTTATTATTATTCTTTATCTTTTTGAACTGATTGATGAATCATAAATTCGAATTGGCATTAACTGTTTATTGTAAACCGTCTTACAAACTTTAATTGGAATTAAAATCGCATGCTAGTTTGCTAATCATTGTCCACCGGTGAACCGGTTCAAGTTCATTTTCATAACAAACCATGAATTCACCAGCGAACCGTGGTTGGGTGAAACTAAGTGCAAGGAAGTAAGTACATTTCCTTCCTAACCTAACCATTAAAAGAGGTAAATTAATGAATGATGATGGTAAAATACCAAGTGAAATAAATAAAGAAGAAAAGGAAAAACAATACTAATAAAGAAGAGTTTGGTATGCTTTATAAAAATTTCCGTTTTGCTTTGAAAAGAAAAGTTAAAGAGGAATCACTAGCAGACAAACAGATTCTGGTTTTCTCCAAACCCCAAAAGAGAGAGAGAAAAAAAAAACAAAACAAAGCTAAACACCAATACCGATGCCTCTCAGCATATGTTTTTTAAGAGACACACCACCCACCCACACGAGTGGCTCTCGAGTTGCATGCAACCCAACAATTACTTTTTTTTTTTTTTAATTTCTTTTCTGCTATATATTCCTTATAGCAATTGTTTAAGAGAAACAGAGATCAGTCTCAAAATAAGCTCCCTAGTCCTTAGCTCATTTCTCTCTTTATTGCAAATTTATGTATAAAGGGATTGACAGAGTAAAGAGAGAATCGTGTGGGTTCTTCTCTTCTTTTTTGTTATTGCTTTCTTCTCTGCCCCGTCCACAACTTACAAAGAATTTTAAGAAAGCCTCAGCCTTTCTCTTTCTCTTTCTCTTTCTTTCCTGCCAAACATACCTCTGTTTCTTTTTTTTTTTTTGAAAAATGGTAGACTTGCAGTTTTGCATCATCCCAATAGAAGATAAATAAAACTCCCTCCTTTGTCCTTAACATATCTTAAACCCCTCTTTTTTTAATTCCATTGTTGAAGGGAGTTTGTTTTTGTGGGTTTTTAGGTTCCGTTTTCTGGTTTCATTTTCTTGTCATTCAAAAAAAAAAAATCATTTTTTCCCCTGTAAAAAATGAGTCTACTACAGAATGGTATTAATGGGTATCAAGGCATGAACTTTTTTCCCCCACCTCCTTCTCAGCTCCCTCTGTCTCAAGCTAAGACATTTGGGTTTATGGGTAAACCGGAAACCGGAAATCCTCAAATGGGTTTTAGGATTTTGAGCCATTCAATGGATCAAGGAGTAGAAAACAGAGGAACTAAGAGGTCTAATGATGATGGGAGTTGTGATAGGTTGGGTCCTGTTGAAAAGAAGAGTCTTTGTTTAAATTTAGATGATGCAGCAGAGCTTAAAAGCTCTGTTTCGGGTAAAAATGGACACACAAAGCTTTGTGCTAGAGGCCACTGGAGGCCAGCTGAAGATGCTAAGCTTAAAGAGCTTGTAGCCCAATATGGTCCTCAGAATTGGAATTTGATTGCTGAGAATCTTGAGGGAAGATCAGGTATGCCTCCTAAAAAAATCTGTTATAGAAAGTGGACAACAACTATTTTTACTTTGAGCCAAAAATGTTTAGAAAGTTGTACATTTTTGCATTGATCACTATCAGAGGACCAGTATAGAAAAAAAGAAAAGATTGTACCTTTTATTCTTTTGTTGATTGGCCTTTTTTTTCTCTAATTAAAAAAAAAATGGAAAACCCACATCAAAGAAACATCTAAACTTGTTTGATTTTCAGGGAAAAGCTGTAGATTAAGGTGGTTCAACCAACTGGATCCAAGAATCAACAGGAGAGCTTTTACTGAGGAAGAAGAAGAAAGACTATTAGCTGCTCATAGACTTTATGGTAACAAATGGGCAATGATTGCTAGGCTTTTCCCTGGCAGAACTGATAATGCAGTTAAAAACCATTGGCATGTGATTATGGCTAGAAAACATAGAGAACAATCAAGCATTTACAGAAGAAGAAAACCCTCTTCATCTTCTAATTCTCACATCATTTTCCCACCCATCAACAATGTTAGTGAATCAACAACCATTTCTAGCACCATAGATGAATCTGTCTCAACTTGCACTACTGATCTTTCTCTAACACATCCAGTAGCTGTAGCTCCTCCTGCTGGACTTTTCAATAGGTTCATTCATCATCAAAGGCCACAAATAATGGGTATGCTTAATTAAGTTATTTTTGTTTTGTTTAATAGTACTATAAGGTTTTGTAAAGCTAATTAATTAATGAATTATGTGTTTTGGCTAATAATAAAAATTGAATGTGGATATGCAGAAAAAGAGGAAATGGGGGAGAAGAAGTTGTATGGGAATAGCAGCAGTAGTAGTAACAGCAGAGTGGTTATGGGTGTGGACCAATCTGGTCAGTCAGATTCTAACTCGGAAGTCTCTGTAACTGAGTCAGTAGGCACCAACAAGATCACTGCTCATCATCAAATTACGAAACAGAAAATCAATATGGCTTTTATTGACTTTCTTGGAGTAGGAGCTTCTTAAAAATCCTTTTTTTTTTTCTTGGTAGAGTTTAATTTTAGACAAAAAAAAAAAAAATCTAGGCTTTAACAATGTATGAAAAGGAAAGGAAACAACAGTGTATGTAATACCTATATGCTCCCAAATCTCAAATTTGAAGTTTCCTTTAATCTTCACTCTTTTACAAAATTTAATTACATACTAAAAAGATTCAATTTGAATCTACAAACCTTAATTAGCAATTAGCATATCACTAATCATATGTTAATCCAATTGCTTGACATAATTTTTCTTTGGTTAAAACTAAATCTTTCACAAAATGACATAATTTTACCATAATATTTGAAACATTAGTGTAACAATTTTCAAGTATTTAATACCAACTAATTTAATTTTACAACTGAAATATTTAATTAAAAGAAATTTACAAGTGCAGTTTTATATTTCATTCAAATATTGGGGTGCTCAATCAAATGTTTTTTTTTTAAACAAAGGTGTTCAATCAATTCATCCAGGTAAATGATGACAAGTGTCATTTTCATTCAACGATGGTGGATTTATATAAATTTAATTTTAAATCATTTGAATATTCAAAAAAAAAAAAACTTAAATTATTTGATAGATTCCCTCATATTAAATCAATTCAATCAACTTATATTTTGTAACAATCATATACTATATATTTGTCTAAATGTCATTATCTAAATGGAAAAAATCTTTGTTAAAAAAAAAAAAAAAAAATCTAAATGGAAAAAATCAACTATTTTTCTTTGTTAGAGAATCAACATAAATACACTATCATTCTATCTGGGACATACATATATACATATCATTGATATTTTTTAAAGCCTCAGTTAGTTATAATTATTATGAATTGTTTAAGAATAATTTACAATGTATGTATTAGGTTCCAACTTCAAAAACAGCATTTTCCTCGACAAAACACAATAATTAATGTAAGAGACTTATAAATATAAGCATATTAGACAATTAATTCATAGATAAAGAATACATATAGAGAGAGAGAGAGAGAGAGAGGAGTGGGTCTAGATTTAATATTCTCATCTCTGATTTGCTACAGCATCTCAACACTTTTTCTGTTACATAAGTAGAAAAAAGAGGGATGAAGAAGGAATAAATGGGTAAAAGAACATGAGGGGGAAATTAGCAGAGAATTATGGGTAATTATTAGAAGTATCTTTGCACGAAATCTTTATGAAATTCTTTGAAGTTCAAATTTATTGAAAGGAAAAAGCCTTGAAATCTGCCTGATATCTCACAAGGAATTCAAAGGGAAAACTTTAACTAATTTGAATTTGTTGAAAGTAAATTTTAATGTTTATTTTCTCACCATATGGCTATTTTATTAGTAATTGAAAAGAATATTATACGACCATCGAACGTGTAAATCAACTTGTAATGAGTTGGTCTAAATAAAGAAAAAGAAAGGAGAAGCAAATTCATCAAATCACGAAAATTTATCAACCAATTAATATGTTACTAAGTGACAATTTTTTTCTTCATATTTGATTGTTTGAGCTACCATTGATCTTCTTTTATGTGTGGTGGCTTGTTCATACTTCTTTATTATTTCTCGTCTTTTTTTAGTTTATCCTTAAAATAAATTTCAAAATTCTATTTGTTTGGATTAAATTTCATATTTTATCTTTCAAATCTATTTTGTTAATAGATTTTAAATGTTTTGTCTCTCAAATTGTTTTGTTGATTTTGAATGTAGTTTGTACCCTTTGTGGATTTATTATTCTACGTTATTTTTTATGTGTTTATATGCTATTTCTTTTTGTTGGCAATTGGGAATATAAAGTAGATTGTTAATTTCTCTTGTATGGATATCATATAAAGTAGTATTGCTTGTTACTCCATTAAAATTGATTTATTTTTTTTAACCAACATTAAAATTTGTTCATTCAACCATTTTTGCGAGTTTGAGATGTAGTCAATTTTCGAAAGGACATCAGTGCAAAATGTTTCAAATGTTGTCCAATAAGAAGGACTCTTTTTTTTGTCCAACCAAGATCATATTCAAATAACTATCCATTTTATGTAAAATATATATATATATATATATAATTCTCTTATTTTTAAGACTGCCTAGATGCAACTTTTTTTTTTTTTTTTGAAAGCTACTGCCAAAATGCACTTAAATTTATTTATGAATTCATGAATGAATGACACCATTACATACTGAAGTAATCCCCTATCAATTTAATATATAATATTATTTTATAATTATATTTAAATTATAAAAGGCTTAATAATTATTAGTGACATAATCTAATTTTAATAATAAAATTCAACTTAATATATTACATTTGAAAGAAAAATATATAATTCATGTCTTTTATAAATCAATTTCATTCCTAAAATTTATTTATAAAAAAAATACATTGTATACATTTAATTCAAAATTTACTTTTAATAACAATATTTACTAATTTTAATTAGCTCAATAAAAATATCATCTTTATTACTAATTTTATTTAAAATTTCATAAAATTCAAGTTTGTGAATTGAAATTTTAAGATTATAAAATTCATTAGCATCACATATATGAAATATAGTCCACTTTTTAATTTTAATTATTTTATTACTGCTTTAAGACAACACATAAACATTGTAAGAAAAAAGACAAAAAATTATTATGTGAACTATAATAATGTTTGATAATCATATAAATTAACAATAAATACTATTTTCTGAGACATCTCAGGGACAATTTAGAAATTACAGAACAATATTTTAAATAAATACAATTTATTAAAACTAAAATAATATATTTACTATTCTATCCTCCAATAACTAAACTAAACCTTTTTCTTTTTTTTTAAATTTCAATTTCGTTTTTTATGCAGCAATCTCTAACAATTACCTTTCCTTTGGATCTAAAATTTTATTTTCTAATCTGATGAAATTTTCATATCTGATTGCAGGAACCAAATCAGAAGCAAAATCGTTTCTTTTGCAATCAAGAAGAATGTATCCTATTACAACTTTCTAAGTTGCCTCAAATTCTCCTTTCCTCTCTTCTCATAGCCACAGCCCTTCAAGGTGTTGAAGAGAAGCCGACGCCGCCCTTCATCTCTGTTCGTGCGGTGGTTAAGGGTCCTTCATCTCTGTTCGTGCGATGGTTGAAGAACATTCTTCTCCCTTTTTCCGTTTATTTCAGTTCTTTGCTGAGGGTGGAGATTTGGGCGATTTGGTCTCAGATCCATCGCTCTTCGACCTCCGATTCTTCTCCGGCGGTAGCGGAAGCGGCAGTTTAATTTTATTCAACAGAGTCGCAAAGAGAGAAAGGAAATGGCAATTTTTAGAGTATTTTCTTCTATCCTTATTGTTATTTGTCTGGTTTTTGTGGTGGTTTTGCCTTTCTCCGTTCAGGCGCAATCATCTGCGCCGGCTCCTTCTCCGACCAGCAACGAAATATCAATATACCAAGGAGTTTCTTATGTATTGGTGTTGATTTATATCATTCATGCTGCTGATTTTTGCAGCTTTTAATTTGAATTTAGACTAGGGTTTTTTGTATTTTGAGGATAAGGAGGTAGAGGATGGGATGTGTATGTAATCTCTGAATCATTTTTTTCCGAATTTTTGTATGTATTGATTGCACTTTTTATACTGCTGAAATTGCTAAAAAAAATAAAGTTAGATCAAATTCAAGCAAGAATTGATCGAGGCTGCAAATCAATATTTTTAAGGATATTTTAGGAAATTAAGCTTTAATATTATGTAATTAATTATCTATTTTAATTAAATTTTTAATTCCTTTTCTACCCTTGTTTGAGACGTCTCAGAGTGAATAAATTATGATTTTAAAATTCAATTGGAAATAAGTTTCTAATAAAATTTGATCTGCAAATGACTAATTTAAATTTAAATTTACATAAGATTCATTTGTTTCAAACTGGATATGAAATATATCCATTGAGAAAGATTTCAAATGCATTACAGTGGAATAATCGGTCAGTATCGCTTCTCATTCTTCTCAAAAGCAATAAATTATCACTAATTGAAAACAATAACATTTTTTTCTAATGGTTACACAACCAATAATAATTAAATCAGCTTACTGTGGAATCTTATTAAGCTTACAATAGCAATAATCAGCATAGTTCTTGGACTTGTATTTTGGTGGATTGTTTTCATTAATCAACTTAGGGTGAGGTCCTACTAC
>CATIWJ010050589.1:0-11617 GCA_949640765.1 Croton laevigatus | reverse complement strand
TTTTATTTTTCTAAAACTGTTTTTTTATCCTCCCACTTACTATTTTCATTTGTTTTAATATATATATATATATATATATAAATTAATTTATATTTAAAATAAAAATTTTAATTTTTTTATTATATATTTAAATTAAAGTATAAAATGAGTTAATATTTATTATTTTGAAAACATAATTTAAAATATTCATAAATAAATTATATATAAAGAAGAATTTAAGTTAAATAAAAATATAGTATAAAATTTTTTATATTTATTGGCTGTTAATAAAATATATTTTAGTTTGAAATTATTAAAATTTTATCTAAAAGAGTTGTTCCTATTTTATAGGAAAAAGTTGAAACATGAAAGTTAAAACGTGATTTTGTGGTTTCTAAAAATCAGTTTCTATTTTTAAAAGTGATTTTGAAAAAGAAGTAAAATAGAAAATAAAAACACTTTAACTAAACATGTTTTGTTTTATTTTTTTTTAAAAAAAAGTAAAAAATAAAAAACAAAAATAATACCAAACGGGAATAAATAAAATAAAATTACAAGTGTACTAATGTGTATTCCAAATTCATATTTAAATATAAAATACAAATTTGTTTGTTTGTATTAATCTAATTTTTAATAAATAAAATAATCAGATTAATCAAATGCAAAAATATTATACTACTCCCATTTTTTATTAATTACAATTTTTACTATTTATTTATTTTTTAATAATTTTTTCTCCATTTTATCCTTAAAAAGTAATAACTTTTTTTTTTTTTCAACAAAGATATATACATATATCCTGTTAGTATGTTAGTGAGGGAATAAGAGTAATAACTCATTTCTATTCAATATAAAAGTAAATCTCGCATACATTAAAAATAAATTACATCAACTACAAAGCAAACTTCAACAAAAAATACTAAAAATTTATCTTATATAAGAACTGAATTTCACCTTAAAATTTAAATAAATTAGTAACCAAAATAGTACAATATATATATATATATAATTTTATACCAATTGCATCATATCATTAATATGAAATTAAGAATAACGATTTACTCCCTCAACCACAAATTTGGGAATGGAGTGTACAGAAATTTATCCAAACCGTTAACAATAACTCAAGAAATACAAATACCATTGACAAAAACAAAGATTATACTGAAAAAACTCAACAATCCATACCTAACTATGTTCTTGTCAACAAGGCCATTATAGATAAATCTCTCTCCTTCCAACATAATCAGACCCAGCTAATTACGAGATACCCAATGATGGAAAGATCCTCCATTCGAACTTGGACAGGTAGAGGATATGAACAGTTTGTTTGCTCCACACAACTCAGATTTGCCGAAGAAGGATCTGTACAAGTCTTCCTCAATCTGAATAAACAGGCACTCAAACCCCAAAAAGCCAAAAGCTAAGTCCTAAAGTCCTATGACAGCAAATTAAAACATTTAAATGATGTAAAAAATCTCAAAATATAAGGAATTTGATAAAAAAATTTGAGCTAGAGATCCTTTTGCAACGAACACTTTCTTTGTTTCTATAAAGTAGGCAAGTAGAGATATTTTTATTTTTAAGTAATAAAACAGACCAATTTAAATAATGTATATACTACTATAATTTATTACTATCATTATTAAGGATAGAAAATCAAAACTCTCTAGGAAAAAGAAGAGAAAGATAGAAAAATATCTAAAGCTAGGTTGTTGTGAGGCGTGGTGGAGAACCAGAACACAACCAGATCCATTCGCCTGGTTACTATCAAAGGACATAGTACCCTTCCAGATTGTCGGAAACGGAGACAAAAAATCAAACTACTGTTTATGTGGGCCCACCATTTGTATCTGATCCATGTCTTCCATCATCATCATCACCATTGTCATGCCATGTCCTTCCCTTCTCCTACCACATTAAATGTACTACTTTCTTTTCGGCAAAAATCCGTTTTTGCCACTATTATGGTTTGAAACTTTTCGTACATGAATATACTAGCCGGTACTTTTAGCGTCTGTACTATTAAATAAATATATTTTAGGTCTCTCTGATCGACTGTTCAATTTTTTTTTACGGTAAATCTCGCAAATGAATATACTAAATTGAACCCCTCGATATAAGGATTCCAAATCTGGTCTCATATTTGTTATCTAACCACCGGAATACCTCATTTTACATGTTTAAAGTTTTTTTTTTCAAAACTTTAAACACATAAAACGAGGTCTTCCGGTGGTTGGAAGATAGATATGAGACCAGATTTGGAATCCTTATATTGAGAGCTTCAATTTGGTATACCCATTTGTAAGATTTATCGCCGAAAAAAAATGGATCAAACTATCGGCCGGCCGAAGAGGCCTAAAATACATTTATTTAGTAGTACATGGGCTAAAAGTGCTCACTAGTATATTCAGAGACTAAAAATCTCAAAACACAATAATACAGGGGCTAAAAAATGATTTTGCCCCTTTCTTTTCTTTTTAATTCGCCAATAACATATTTAACATATTTAAGAACATGTACTAACACGATATTATAATTAAGCTCCTGCTTCCATGGTGTTTTGCTTGAGAGAAATTGAGAACAGGTGAGGTGATCGCATGATACAGGGTGCCGTTAATACATTCTTGCGATCACGAGGATTCAAGTGATGGGTTTTGATCGCACGGTGGAGAAGAGGGACCATATTTAACACAATTTTGTTTGATTAATTGAAAAAAATAAGGAAGTTTTCTAAAAAATAAGAATAAAATAATGTAAGATTTTTAAGGACACTTTTCTTTTCTTTTCTTTTTTTAATTATTGGGGTTAGGTATTTTTTTCAACCTTAAAAAATATAATTTTCATTCTTATTTTGAACTTTCAAACAAAATTATCCTAAAAACTAGTTTTTTTTAATCATTTTACTTTACACCTAAATTTCAGGCTAAATTGAAAAATTAAAAAATTCAACATGATATTTTTTAGTAGCTAATTTAATATTTTCACCCAAATTTCAATTTTGGATCCACATTTCACCCTAAATTCAAAATAGTAAGTAAATTGAAATTTGTGAATTATATTGAAAACAATAACAAAACTTGAAAAGAATATTAGTGGGTGTCATACATAATCATTATATGTCCATTTTACTTTTAGGAATACATACCATATAATTTATGAAAAAATTCCAAAAAAAAAAAAAAACTTGTGGAGTGTAAGCATACTTTTGTTTCTTAAAAACTGTCATTATTAGTTTTGATTTAAATAAAAGTTATTATATACTAAGTCAAATGCAAATTAAAATATTTCAACTTTACAATTTTAGTTTTTCTAATTTAATTATTATAATTTTTCATATTTTATTTTTATATGCAAAAAGAAAAATATTTTTTTATCAAAGGAAAAAAATCATATAAAATTATTTTGTTATTGTAGAATAAAAAATTACAAATAAAATGTTTATTTTTATAATAAAAATAAAAGATTAATTTAAAAATATAAAATTAAAATATTTGTATAAAAAAAATTATTCATGACTCAACATTTTTAACCTAATTAGATTTATTAACTTAAGGGATCCAAAATATTAAATTTATTTTTCAATTAACCAAATAAGGTGCTATCAGTAAAAAAAGTTTATAAATTAGGGTGTTAGTCACATATTTTTTTTGGATGTTATTCATAAATTTTACAAACTTCAATTTAATAGTTATTTTGAATTTATCATGCAAACGAGACAAAATTTAAATTTGGGTGAAAATGTTATATATTAATAGATTATTTTGAAATTTTTTATTTTTCAATTCAAACTATAACTTAGGTGTATGATGAAATAATTTCAAAAATTTATTTTTAAGGTGATTTTAGTGAAAATATAACTTAAGCCTTTTATCATAATTCGATACAGTTAGTTATTAGTTGAATTATTAAATTAAAGTGTGTACTCGACACTAGCAAAATTCGAACCTCAAGCCTGTAGAGGCCCATCCTCTGACAATTTAAAAATTTTCTCAAGTGAAATGGTGTTAGCCGTGGGTTAATATGGTGCCTAATGACTTTTTAAATTGTAAGTTCAGATTTTATTACAGATAAAGTGATAATCCAATAGTAAATGTTTCCTTTATTAAATTTTAGTGCTTAGATTTTATTCGCTTTAAACTCCTATCTTTTAAATCAAAAGGTATTACAGATATGATCTCAGAATTGATTTGATAGCCGTATATCGATTTATTCCAACGGGGTGGTTTCCAATGAGCATATTAGACTGTTTGGCTGGAATACTTCGATGGTTCAGATTTTACTTTTGATTCATCGCAGTATAGAAGCATAGTTGTTTTCTTATTTGTGTTTTTTATTTTTAGTCTTTTTTGAAGATGGTCTTTTTTTTCTTCTTTTTAATTAACACAAATATTTATGCTTTTTTCGGAAAATGCAACAACAGGCTTAATAGGAGTATTTAATTCAACATTGTAAACAAAAGAGTATTTCATTTTAGTAGTTCAGATCCATTTCACTTATCAGTCACTTAATATTGTCATACAATCCAATTAATAAATAAGAAATCTAATTTGAAAGGGGAGGAAATTCAATTTTAAACTGCTAATTGAACTAATGTGGTACCACGGAAGTATCAAAAACCTCACATTGAATAAAAATAAAAAAACATTAAAACTTTTAAAGATGCCAACTAATTACTATTCTTTTAGAATCGATAAATCCAAATCGGAGTAAATTTTAACAACTTCATTATTTTTAAAATTATTTTCCACTCAATGATATTGTAAAATTCATATGATCATTCTGTATGGCTCTATATAATTTTTCCAATTAAGGAAGGAAAAAATAAAGAGAAAATTGTATTATTTATTTTTTAAACATATTTTGCTTCTAATTATTAGGGTAGGATGGAAAATAAAATTTAATTTAGTTTTTATAATCCCATTTTATATAATTAGATTATTAAATAAGTTATATGGTATTTTTCTCCCAATTTGTGGAAAATATTTTTATTTGTCTTCTTTTGTTTATTGGGGTTTTTAGGCCTTCAATTAAAAGTAAGATTCTTCATTATTTTTCTTCTATTCTAGTTTTTTCATTTTCATGTACCTCCACAAAAATATTATCACCTTGAATTTTAGGCGACTTCATATATAGATTCTACTTGACGATTATCGAAACCATTAAAAATTAAAATTTGTTCTTCCTAATAAGATAAAATTTGAAAATAGGGCGAGAAGTGTTGAATCTAAGGAACTAGTCTTACCCAATACTAATCAAAACTGAAACTGTAAAACTAAAATTTAAAAGTAAGAAAAGTTGGATTTGTAATGTTGGTGAATAAAATAAAATGAAGATAGAAAAATTAGTTAAAATTCGAAATCAATGGAAAACAAATTCAACCAAAAGTAATTTCGCGGTATGAAATTCTCATGAATTGATCACCGACTCAAAGATAACTTTTTAATTTAATATTGCAAACAATTTATTATTAGATTATTAAACTACGATCTAATAATAACCCTTAATTATCAAATAACTCTAAATACGACGAAAGATTTAATTTGCCAATTTCATTAAAAACTAGAAAGACATTACCCTAATCAACAAAGACTATGAGAATTCATTTAAATTAGATTATGTTTTCACTTAATATAATCCAAAAGCCTAATAACAATTAAGGTATATTAATCACCACTTATATCAATTTGGTTAAATAATTACGGATCTAGTCTAGTTGATTAACTATGTAAATTCCTATTAATTGAACAATGAGTTTTTATTTATTTATCAAATAACAGAAAATCAATAAAGATATATTTTCTCAATAAACCACAAAAAAAGATATAAATGCAACATAAATTAAAGAGTAATTAAAATACGTTAAAATTTCACAATCATGAAAAACTTTAACTTCGAATTATCCTTTGATTGAAAAGGGGAAGTTAGCCATGAAAAGGCAATGGTAAAACACGTACAAATTTTGGAAAATAAAGCCTAAAAACGTAACAAGCTTGAGAGTGTGTAAGAATGTCGTCCTAAAGACCTAAATTGCACTTATATATCAATAAAAACTAATATATCAATAAAAACTAGGGCTCACATTAATATAACAAAATTGATCAATAAAATAATGTTTAAGTATCCTTTCTAAATTGTCAATTATGCTTAATTCAACAAATAATGTCGTGGGCCAATGGCCCAGATAATTTCCGTCTGCAATACTTGTTCTGCTCATTAGTCTTGGTCAAGGGTAACTCCTAACAGCGTAAAAAATGTCCAAATAGCTTTCGGCTTCATCTCTTATGTTTCAAAAATCATTTAATTATGCTTCATTTGCTTCCTTTTTGTCAAATACAACCGTCCCTAATCAAAATTAGAAAATTAAATAAAATCACATATTCAGACATAGTAAACATCAAATAAGCACAAGATTAGGGACTAAAAACATGTTGTATTAGTAAGCTATCACTACTCTAAATTAAACTTTATCATTAAAATATCTTGAATTACCAATTTTATCACCACCAATTATACCCAAAAATAAAAATAAAAACCTATTGGGAAAAAGAAAAAAAACACCCTTGCTAATCTTTAAGTTAAGTTGGTTAACTCTGTTTCCAACTCATTTTGTTGGCTAAGGGTAAAACTTTGTTTTAATTATTAAGAAAATCATCATAACACCCTCATATTTAAAATATTTTTCATGCAGGTTTCTTAAAAAAATTCTAAACTGAAGATTCTATGTTCCGCTAAGATCATTAGTATCTCAAAACAGATCTTCTGATCCTTGGGTTAAACCTTGAGAGTAGAGAAACTTTTTATGAGTTTGAGAAATTTCTCCATTCTTGCAATTTCATAATCTTTCTTGATTTTTCTTTTCTCTTCTAAAGTGATTCGTTACTTTTTGTTTATACTTTGCAGCGGGAAGGGAAAAGAGAATATGAGCCAAGCCAAAATTAACTAACTACGTTCTCAAAAAAATAAAAAACCACTATGAAAGTATATCCCCATGTGAATGCATTGTGGACCGGTCGAGTGTACATTCAACATATTATATGGCGACATAAATTTCAAAATAACAAGGTCAACTACATGTGACCACATAATCTACTAACAATATACTATCAATCCACGAAGCATCCACATGGATGGCCTCTCCACAATGGTAGTGGGTTAACCAATACCTTTGGTTTAAGTCACTCTAAGTTTCAATTTCTTTCGTTTTGATTCTTTTGGATGCAATTGCTATAATATTATGTAAACTTTGGTGAATTCCATTACAAAGTTATAAAGTGAGTGCAATTAATTTTTGAAAAACAATTTAAGCACCTAATAATAATAAACACTTATATTTCTATGTTTATATTTATTATTTTCGGATCTATAATTTATAGTTTTGTTAAGCACCTAATAAGTCCTTCTATAAAAAGAACCACTTTTCCGTCATTTTTTCAAAATGGCTATTTTACCCTTTACATTATATTTAATGATAGAAAGAAAAAAAATCAAAAATACTTTTTGAAAAATTTTTAATGTTACACTAATAAAATTTTTTCTTGTGTTGTGTGTTTTGTTGGAGCTGAAACGGCAGTTCATATATACTGCTAAGTTGTGATTTGGCAGTTAACGTCACATTGCTGGTCCTCTATTACTGCTCTATAGTGGACTGGTTTCATGCTTTGAAGGCAATAAAGGACGATGAGGTGGTGCAGCTATGTTGTTTTCTTTAATAAAATATAAAAAATATTTAAAATAATAATAGTAATTTTTTTTTATTTTATCAAATTAAAAATTTTTAGTAAATTTTTATATTTTAATTTTACAATTATTAAGTGTGAAAATGACGTTATTGGCGAAAAAATTCAAAGTACAATGAAATTGAGTATCAAAGTTGTAAAAATGATAAAAATGAAAATTCAAGTCAACTTGAGGGGCCAATTCTATAATTTGTCAATAGTAAAATGTTAAAGTTAACGGTGCAGTGGTGTAATAGTAATTTAGGCCAAACGTTAGTAATGTTAGAGTAATTTTGACAAAATATAATGATAAATTCGTTATAAAACCAAACTTCAATAATAAAATAATAATTTTCTCTTAATAAAATATAATGATCTTTAATAAAATATGAGTATATTCATTATTTAAAAAAAAGAAAGAAAAGAAACGATGTAAAAAAAATTATCAAGAGTAAAATAGCAAATTTCAAAAAATTTAATGAAAAAATTAATTAAAAATGGATGAATGGATTTAAGTGCGAAGGAGATATAGGTTATGGACTTAAAAATATTAATATAAAATACAAATATGTAAGCGTAAATTAGATAAAAAACTATAGAAGCCTAAATGTATTTAGCCTTAATTTTTTAGGCAAAATTTAAGGTATAGAAAACTAAATGACCCAAAATTAAATAAACTTGCCAAACTTGTCCGTTGTCAAAGGACTACTCCAAAAACTTGCCTAATTTATTATCATCCTCATTGTGTTCTCCTTCATTCCCTTGAGAGCAGGGAAAGTCTCGGCTAGGTTTGGAAACTTTTCTAGTCCCTTTTATTTTTATTTTTATTTTTTCTAAAATGTTCTAGTTTTTTTTTTTTTTATTGTCAAAATTTATAAATAATTATAAAATACTTGTGCAATACAACCTCTCATACCTTTGGATCGTTACTGCTTGAGTTGAGAGGTATTAGGTAGTAGTATTTGATAAGATTTGGCCACAAAATATTTAGGAAATTATTATTTTCAGAGCAGATTTTGTTAATTTTAGAGCAATTACCATTTTATTTCTTCATTGTTTCCTCTTGTATTAACAAATATTGCTCTGGAAATAACAATTTTCAATATTTAATCCATCAAATTTCTTCAAACTAAAATATTCTAGGAAAATAGTAGTAACTATCACTTTTTAAGTTTGAATGTTGTAAATAGCATCTATTTTTTAAAATTAAATAAATAGCATATTAGGTGTTAAAAAATATTTTTCTACCCCTTTCATTAAATAAGTAAAAAAATAAAGAAAGCAACAGGAGTAGCAGTACGCTTCTCCTTCTTCTGCTTCCTCCCCACTCCTCCGCCATCGCCTTCTCCTTCTCCTTCTCCTCTTCTATCACCGTCTCATCCTCCTTTTCTTCTTCTTCCTCCTCCTCCTACGATTTTTTTCTCCTCCTTCTCCTCCTCCTTTAGGTCGTTGCCTCCTTCTCCTCCTCCTCCCTTTTGATTTTTGTTTTTTATTTTGATTTTGGTTTGGATTTTGTGTTTTTAAAGTGATGGTTATGTTGATTTTTGGATTCTGTTGTTGTTCATAGAAAAGATCGTGGTTAGAATTTTTTCTCGAAAAAAAGTCGTTGTATGTACCATATGTACCACTGGTGTATATATACACACACACACACTAGCATATGCACCACTGGTACATATGTTAGTACTATATGTATCATCATTTTGATTTTTCTTTAATTTTTGTTTGGATTTCCATTCTTGTTTCTAATTTTTCATTTGGATTTTGTATGTTTGAAGAGATGGTTATGTTAATTTTTGGATTGGGGTGTTGGTCATGGAGGAGAGCAATAATCATGGTGGCTAGAGTTTTTTGGGGAAGCAAATACGCATATGCTATTTACTACATTTCTAAAAGTTGGTACTATTTTTATATTTATTAAGTTTAAATATATGTTATTTGACTCTTTCTCCCTGTTAGAATTAATTAAATAATTGGTTTTTAATTAATTAAGATTCACCTATGACCTTATAACTATTAAGTTTAAATATATGTTATTTGACTCTTTTTCCTTGTTAGAATTAATTCAATAATTGGTTTTTTAATTAATTAAGATTCACCCATAACTTATGAGTCATGGTAGACCCAATCAAATTATGATGGGTAATAGGGTTAATGGGTAACCATAATAGCCAATCACACATATATATATATACCCCTAATAAGAGATTAGGGTACTATAACACAATAATATACGTAGAATTTGTCTGCAGTAGCTACCTAAAAGAAATTAGGTTTTCTCTCTCCCATCACTTAGCTCCTTCAATCTCTACGTCTTAAAGCTCTTAAATCGTAAAACAGCGCTATAGGATTTTATATTCTATAGACGGCCTAGCATACTCAATCTTGTAATCGCTTCCGCTCGTGAAAATATTCGTTCGTCTATACAAAAAGTATTTATATTATTTCCAATTTATTTATATATATTCGTTATATAAAATCCTTCACTCCCAATATTTTATTCCATAATGTCATGGGCCATCACTTAAAACAATTTTCATTTCTTGGCAGTGCTTAAATTAAATCAAAATCCATTTTTACCCATAAAACAATTTTCATTAGACCATAAAGCAAAGTTGTCAAAAGGATATTCCATAATTTTGTCATTGAAATCTTCTTAGATTGTGGTGTCGGGTCGATTTGTCTGATGTTCGATTTTTCATTAGCATTACGTAAATCAAATAATTTTCTTTATTTAATTTTTGAGAATATTTTCTAGGCCGGCTTTGGCCATTTTGAAAGAGTAAAATATGTATGGTGCAAAGTCAATTTCATTTTTGTTCAAATTTAGCATTGTGTAAGGTTGGCTTTTAGTTGGCAATTTCAAAACTTAAAAATCTTTCTAGAACAATTTTTATATTAACATTCTACACAAAACTCTTTGACCATCATTTTAGCTTTATTAAATTCTTGGTGTATTATTATAGACTTTAGACTCCATAACTTGACTAAACTCCATTATATATCTTTAGCAAATTGGACCATGCTAAGAGACGGTCCCAATAATAACTTAGTAGGTAAGTAGTTTAGAGAAATAATTTTCTAGATTTGAGACCATATACACAAAAGTCATTTTATGTTGCTATAAATTATGATTTCAGTTATTAATATTTCCTACACCCTTTTGGAGTTTAGAACTCTTCAAGAATACGTGTAATTTTGAAAACTCCACTCAGGTTTTAAATTTTGGACTAATGTTTAATTTCATAAAATTGAATTTGTTGAATTAAGTTTAACTTTTATTTTTCTAATGAAAAGATTTTGAACTGGGGAGGGGGGCTGGTGTAGGTGGTGAAAGACAACGGCAACAAAGATAAAGACCTAGGTTCGAAGTTTTTGGAGTGCAACAAAAATATCTCCTCCTTTGGTGCGTGAATAGGGTGCATGTGTAATGCTTAAAAAAAAAAAAGATCCTTAGTCTTCTCTACCGTTTTCAAATTTATAATATTAGACATTTCGAGAAAAAAAAATCTATTATAAAATATATGAAGTTTGAACTCTCAAATTTACACCTTAGTTGATGAATTAAATTTCTAATTAATTTTAGAAATTTATAATTAGTCAGATTGTTAATTTTTTAGTCATTTGTAGCTTACAATTAATTAATTAATTAGTATTTTATTTATTTTGAGTAAATAAGATACTAATAAATTATTTTATTTTATGAAAAGAAATTACTTAGTTAATTTCATTATTTTTTCGTATAAAACTATCAGTATTAATTAATTAAAAAATTACTATTTTGTTTTTGCATTTTCAAAAATTGAACTATTTTATTTTTATATTTTGGAAAATATAGTATAATGGACAAATTAATGGTATGACAATATAGAATAACATAATTAAAACATGAAGATAAAACAGACCATTTTCAAAATAAG
>CATIWJ010050574.1:0-18610 GCA_949640765.1 Croton laevigatus | reverse complement strand
GAACAGACCCTACACAAACGAAGAATCAGGGGTTCCTTTTCGATTTTGTAGTTAAGACCCAGAAGTTGACGCCCAAAAATTCACGACCAAAGCGAGGGAAAAAAAAACCCAGTGCTGTTAACAGAGCTTCACCAGAAAAATAAGAAATAGAGAACTGAAATTGACAAGCAGAGTTCACAGATGAGAGAGGAAGTTCACGATCAGAAATGGGCAGAGACGGTCTAAGGAAATCGGAGTTTGGAAACCAGACCTTCCCGATCTTGAAGTTGCATAGTAGAGATTAGTTTGAACGGTGATTCATCACCAGAATTGAAGGCTTCACATCAAAATAGAAACGTAAACCAGCAAAGCAAAAAAGAACGAAGCCGAAGAAATTGAAGAAGAGAAACCAGTAAAAAAGAAGATTGAAGGTGAAGGTGAAGGTGAAGGTGACGGTGAGAGGATTGATCGGGAGGTGAAATGTTGGTATTGAAAAAACAAAAAATATGGGAGGAAGAAAAGTTATGAAAAAGGGTATATAATAGAGTTAAATAACTTGGTCAAAGGTTATTTTTGACATTAAATAAAAAATTTTATGAGTTGACCCGATATTTTGACAGAAAATCCGTTTAGAGTGGACGGAATGAGATTTTTGTTTAACGGTTTATAAATTCAGGGAGGTTTTTTTATAATATCTGATAATGAGGGAGTTTTTTATTTATTTCACTAAAATATGGGGAGGTTTTTGTAAATTTCCCTAAATTATAAGACCAAATAAAATGGAGGGAAAAAAAAAATTGCTTGGAATGCACTCTGAACGGTGGGCCGTGGACTCTATAAATAGAGCCTTCACGTGTACTTGGGCTCTACAAAAGAGAATAAGAGGAAAAGCTCTTTTTTTTATGAATTTGGATCCTTATAATTTTTTTTAGATTTTTTTTTTCAAAAATAGTCCTTTTATTGTTTTAGGTTTAAAAATAATCTTTTTGTTTGTAAAAATTTTATGAATAAAATATGAACATGCTATAAATAATCTGTGAAAATTTTATGAACATGCTATAAACATATCATAAATAATTTTTAAACAGTTTGTGAACTAGATTTTTTTTTTATTTTTTTTATTTTTTGTAAAAGGAGCTATTTTTGTTTCTATTTTTTGAAAATGGACTATTTTTAGGCTTTAAAGCTTGAGAGGGTTATTTTTGAGTTTTGAAGAACTATTTGTTTACTTTGCCCTTAAGAAAATAAAATGTCAAGAGAAAATTATAAAATAGTAAATACTTACATTTGGTTTTCAGTTTTTAGTTTCTTTAAAAAAAATTGGTTTTTAGTTCCTTTAAATGTAACATATTTTGAATGGGATGTTAATAAAAAGATTATTTCTGTACACCCCTTCTATTATTTAAATGTTATTTTAATTACTAGTAATATTAACTTTTATATATATATATATATATATATATATATATATATATATATATATATATATATATATATATATAGGAAAATAAATACGTATATTTGTCAATATTATATTGGTAAGGTAAATGTAAATATAAATAAAAAAAAATTGACATCTAACTAATATTTTAAATTTATTGACATTTTGTTAACACAAAATTATAAAAAGTAACATTTGTTAAGTTGTACTTTATAAAATTGTCACTAGCATTTATTGAATATACCATTTTGTCCTCTAGTTTTTAAATTTTAATTATGTTGGATTAATTCATCTTTCTGTTAAAATGATACCATATTTTCTATTAATTTTTGAACATTACTTAATTAACCTTACTAAACCTATAAATTATTGTTTATTATAGAAGTATTTATAATTTTTTATATTTGTAAGTCATAAATTTAACTTCTAATAATTGTTTTTTAGAAATAAATAACTAAAAAATAATGATAAACACATTAAAAAATAGTAAATAGTGAAAATAAATACAAATACAAGATAAATAGTAAATAGAATGGTGATCTATTTCATAATTTTTTTTTTGTTTAAATGACCCATACAAAATATAATGATCTCTATCATAGCCGTTTCACTAACAAATTTTGTATAGAGTTTTGCAAGACTCAATAAAATACTTGTTAAAATAACATCTCAAACCCTAGTAACCCTTCTCTCTTTCTCTTATTTTTTTATCTTATTTTTTTTAATATTTGAGCTCACTTGCTGATTTTTTTATCGGTGGTGATAGTTTTTATTTTGTCTTCTCTTTTGCTTTTGTCTTGCTTTCAATAAGTTCTAAATTAATTTTTTGTTGGAACAATTTATTTTCCCTTTTGTGCTAGTTCATCTCTTTTATGGAGTTTTTTATTTTATTTATGTTATTTTACTTAATTTTGATTATTCGAGGTATATGAGAAATTATTGATTCTTTTTGTTTGGAAATCTAATATCTTCCAGTGTGGGTATTGATTTTTTATTGATAGAACCTGATAGTGCTTATTCATCTATCAATATATTTTCTGTGTATTTCAGATGTCATCAGTTTTTGAAAGCGCATACTTTTATGAAACACTATTGCAAAAATTTTATTTTGTAATCCAATGTGAAGGATCAATTTTTTACCCCCAAAGATTAATCTTTTCTTTTAAGATTTGAATACCTTTTAATTTTTTATTATTATATTTTTTATTTATCATATGAGGAATATGATTATGTATTGGACTACTATTATTAATTAATGAAATTTGTGTTTCATTTAAAAAAAAAAATACTAAGCTTGTTAAAATTTAAACAAACCAGAGTGTACGGGTGACGAAGGCACCAAGATTGATTTTCCACCACAGCAGTCTAAAAAAAAAATTACAGTTTTATTTTTAAAAACAAAAAATTAGTTGCCAAGTGGACTTAATGTGAACATTACCTACCAAATAAGGTGAGAAACATAGTTCATAACATGCAAGTTCATTAATATTAGTCTTATGTGAAACGGTCAAATACAGGTAAGAAATTCTTACAGTACAGGGTGGTTAATATTAGAAACATGCAATGCAACACCATGAAGGACCAAATGGAGTTTATGTGTAAGGCCAATTTAAAAGCAGAGGAAGCAAAGGATTTTTTTAGTTGACCATAAACATATGCCAGCATTGCATTCTCATTTTTAGATAATACAATTAACATCTTTCTCTAATTTAGGTATAATAAAAAGGCAATTTCCATTTGTCAATAATTCTTATTTATAATTTAGTTCTAAAGTTTGTAAAATTCTAAAAATATTAGCTGGTTTATATAATCAGTGGGGTGACGCATAGATTTTTGGTGTGGTTTTATAATTGTATATATGGTATGTACCTCCTTTAGATAAATCTTTTTATATATAGGTTTTTATATATGTATATTTTTATTATAGGATAACAATATAATAATAATAATTTATAAATTGCTATTTTTGATGACCAAAGTTTGATTCTCAAAATAAAAGAAAAATGTGCACATGAAAATGGTCCATGATTATGAGCCACATGTAGAAAGATCATTTGCTAAGGATTTTTTTTTTTGTCATTTAAAAAAAATTAATTAATTTGATACTAATCAATTATAAATTTAAAACACTTAGAATTTTGATTTTATATTTCTTACATAATTGGTCAAGATATTTTATTTATTGTCTAAAATTTTGCCTACTTCAAGTTCAAATAGTATAAGATTTGTGCATTTTGAATAATTTATTTATAAAAAAAAAACTCATACATAAAACTAAAATTCAAAGATAGATAATTGTGTTGAGAATCGGAGTCCTAAAAACTAGTATTTCAGTAGGTTGATTTTTTTTTTTAAAGTTATATGCACCTAAAAGTTACTACTACTATATATGAGTTAATACTATTCTATTGACAACTGAAATTTTAATTATTATAGTGACGACAATGCGAAATTTTAACCTAGCAGTAAACTCAATTAATGAGCACACCATTTTCTACCCCTTCAAGTGCTGGGTTCATTCATATATAGAGTAAAGATATTCTCCGGGAAAACGTTTTTCTCTCGGACGCTAAGAGATTAATCAAGCTAAACATGGATCATAAAATAAAAGTAAGTTTTAGACATCTTGTGAGTTAATTTAAAATTTCAATATTATTCCATGTTTATAATAAATTTTATTTTTTATTTATTAAATGTTGGCTCAATTCATTCTATATATTTACGCATAATCGGCACCTATGATCATAAGTGTTCGAACACTGGATGGTTAGATAAAAATAAATAAATTTACTTTCATTAAACTTATATAATTAACAAAGCTTGAGCAGTACATTTTGTTTTCTAAAATAGCAATACATGTCCCATTTATTAATTATGCATTTAATTTTTTTTTATATTTTTGGAAAATTATATTTTCACATGATGCACTATATTCCTTGGTAAAATATAAAAAGAGGAGACTAAAAAATAAGCAGCCAGGTTATAAATATAATAAAAAAAATTATCTTAATGCAAACACATGTAAAATGAATCCAATTAAGTTAAGAAAAGGTAATTAACAAAAATTCATTCACTGGCATTGATTGTAAAAAATGCTTAATTACAACTTCATAATCATTAGCTAAATACTTGTATAAAAATGTTCCTAGCAAGGAAAATAAAAGATTTTGTAAAAAATCCTTAAACAAAAGATTATGAAATCTTCCAAAGAAAGAACTCTTAGTAAGGACATCTTAAATCATGGTAACATGCAATGAATATTGATATTATACTTAGATTTTTTGAAATATTATTATTATTATTATTATTTAAAATTTAGTAAATTTAGTGATTAAGAATATATTATTGTTATCATATTAATTTTAGAAACTAAGAAAACAAAATAATAATTAACTTGGAAAAAAATAAATTTATAAGAGGAAGGGAAAAAAAAGTAGAGTTCTTGCAAACATGCCCATATCACTTACATTATATATAAAGCAAATTGGGTGATAAATGTGTGTATTTGAGAGTTTCTTTCCCTACTTCTTTAGCTTTAAAAATCTCTTACTGTGAAATTATGAGTTTTGGAAGAAATAACCATTTTAGTAGCAATAATACTCCTCTGAAAATCCAAATTCTGATTGTAGATGATGATTCTACATCTCTTGCTATAGTTTCATCCATGCTCAAAACATGCTGTCTCCAAGGTATTATTATTATTCTTGTTATTATTTTTTTGATAGTTTTGATGTTCATTTTGATTGCTATTTTTAATTTTGTTATATAGTTTAATTATTCTTGAACTTCTTTTTATGTCTCATCTCAAGATTTTTAATTTTTAGTTATCAAATGAATCTCACAATAAAATTTGCCTTCTTTTTTTTCTTTTTTATTGGGATATCTCAAATTTAAATTTTTAATACTATTTTTTCCCTGTATTTTGAGAAGTTTAGTTCTTTAGGAATTCAAACACTATACTTTATTTCTATTGAATTCTTAAATATTTTCACCCAAAATTGCTTTTGTATTTTTCTATTTTACCAAGATATGAATTCAAATATTACTTTCCACCTAATTCAAGAAATTTTTTTCCATTTTCATCATTTTTATAACCTTTAAAGGAAAAAAAAAAAAAAGATGATTTATGTTTCACAATCCTTTTCATATAAAAATACATATGCCAAATTATGTTATTTTCTAGCTATTGTTCTTGGATTTGAAAAGAGAGCTCTTTTTTAAACATAAATGAACTTTGAAATCATGTTTTTCTGCTAATTTTATTTAATTCAAATGATTTCAGTTCTTAATCCATGTATTTCATTTTCCTACTAGATTCTTGATTTTTCTTTCTTTTTAACCCTTTAGTTTTTCTATCTGGATAATTAATTTCCAAATGTTTAGAGTTTTTTTTAATCCAATCTAATTTTCAATTTCTAATGATAATTAATTTATTTTTGTATGTATTATTTTTGTGAATTGACAGACAGCATGGTAGAGCTTTCAGTTGTGACCATTAAAAATTCAATAGTTGCTTTAGAAACTCTTAGAGTTAAATATGAAGCGTTTGACTTAATTATCACTGATCTTCATATGCCTCGAATGAATGGTTTGGAACTACAAAAACAAGTAAAACAAAATTTCAATATCCCTGTTATAGGTAAGTATTCTCATTTTTAATTTTAATTTTAACTTCATACTAGTAATTAATTTGCAAAATCATTTTTTTGTTAATCCAAATGCAGTGATGTCTGTAGATGATAAAAAAAGTATGATTTCAAAGAGTTTAGAGAGTGGAGCTTTATTTTATATAGTAAAACCAGTAAATCAAAAAGACCTTAAAAATGCCATTCAATGTGCTGTGGCTTCTAAGAAAGGAAAATTAGTTGTTCCTGTAGAAGAAGTTATAAGACGTATTGAAGATGGAAACTCATCCTCTTCAAATGATCATAACAAGAAAGCTGGTGGTTTGGATGAGGTGATGTCGTCAGAGAATCAAGAAAAGAACAAGCAAAAGGGGAAGAAAAGAGAAAGAGATGGTGAAGTTGAGGAAGAAGATGCTCCTGCTGCTCCTAAAAAGGCCAAAGTGGTTTGGACAAATTCACTTCATAATCGTTTCTTGCAAGCCATAAACCACATAGGGTTGGAAAGTAAGACAATTTTAAATTTTTTTTTCAGTTATAAACTAATATATTATTAATGTATTTCTTTGTTTGCAGAAGCTGTTCCTAAAAGAATTCTTGAATTTATGGGTGTGCGGGGGCTAACTAGAGAAAATGTCGCTAGTCATTTACAGGTTTGGATTATTTATAACAAAATGGGTGTTCTATTTTTACAAAATTCATGAAATATGTTCATAAATTATATATGCATTTAGTTGTGTTTAGTTGTTTGAGTTAACTAATAACTAATTCTTTTAAATAAAAAAAAACTGATATTTGTTTTGTCAAATAGGTGACTAAAGTATTTGATAAAATTTCATTAATAATTATTGTTAAATATAAAAGATCTATAACTTGAAGAAAATAATAATAATTTTATTGTTAGTTATTTCATTAAGATTCATATAATTTAAATGCAATTCAAAAATATTGTGGTAGTTAATTGGATCCAAATAAAATAGGATATTAAACAATTATTAGTTTTGATTGAAAATGTTTATCAAAACACTTAAAATATGAGAGTACAATTATTTTTTTTTTGAAAGAAATTGTTAAAAAAAATGTTCTAAAATTATTAATATTTCTAATATTCTAACAAAAAATTTTTTTGAAACAGATATAAGAACACAATTTTGATTTTCGTTTTCAACCTCTCAATCTAAAAAGAGTGAAAAACATACCTTGAACTAACAACTGATCAAATCTTATTATTGCAGAAATACCGAATGTTCCTGAAAAAAGTACCAGAAATAGGACTTTGGTCATCACAGCTATCAGAAAAGGCATTTAGGTCATCTTTTGCATCTGGATTTTACTCTTCCTTGTTCACAAAAGCTCACCAAGACTATGTAATGAAGACCTTCCGTCTTGGATTTGGCGGCGTCGACAATTTCTCCGATGTCAGCTCCTCCTTCAACTTAGGTTTCTCTGATCATACTAATTACCAACCTTCAACTTTCAACTCTTCACCTCAGTTTCGCTATGGCCAATCTAATTTGTTATTTGGCCAATCACCTTACCCTTTTCATCGCTCAAACAATTCCGGAACGACAATGTCGTTTAATAGAGCCTCTAACTATGGTCCCCAACAAAATCAAGGAATTATGAGATCTAGATCTAACCATTTCAACAATGACAATCCTTTCAATTTTGAATCTTCCAGTTTCGGTTCCGCTTCAGGAAGTACTTCTTTTGATTCGAATAGTAATTATGCTGGAATCCGACTGACTAGCGATGGAGAAATTGTCGGATCAGGACAAGTTCGGTTTAAAGGAAAAGACCTAAACCGTAGCTCTGGTTTTATGAACATGTCGTCAGGAAATGGGCTGTTTGATCCTTTTTCTGGGTTTGGGAATGGAAACGGAAACCCATTTTCTTCAGCTGCTTTTAATAACAATAATCAAGAAAATGCTTCAATTCTTCCGACATTTTCTTCTCAGCAACAGACTAATAATATTGTTGGAGGAGACAATTCCTTTGACTTTGCTGATTTTAATTTCGATAATATTAGTTTTAACAATCAACAACAGAAAGAGGTCTTACAAGGCGAGGAGGAAGAAGACCTCGGTGCACTTCACTTTGGGTCCTCACCTTTCCAGGTTCATTTTTTCCTTATGTATTGCTTAATTAATGTAACGGATAATGTGCATTTTAACATGATAATAATAAGTGTTTTCATGTATGTTATTATCGCAGCATCAAGTTGTGGATGGGACCCTCAATGTAAATCCACATCATGTCCAACTCAGCTCTACTGTGAACGAAGCCTTCAATTCTGAATTTTCTACTGCATGTACTCTTGCTCATAATAAAGCTCCGTGGACTCAATCCTCTACCCAGGTATACCTCAGTGTTAAGAAAAATTAAATTAAGGAGTAATTAAATAATAAAGCCCCACCTGGTGCTCCAGCTACTTAATTTTTAAAAAAAAATTTTGTTTTATTTTTTTTTTCAAATCAAGTTATGAATTGTATTTATACAGTCGCGAGATCAATTTTAATAGGTCGCAATTTGCAGAATTTGACTATGTATTATTAAATTTATAAAAAATAATTAGAACCGTTAAATTTAACAGTTCGAATTTTTTTTTATAAAATTAAAAATACATGGTCAAATTCTGTAAATTGATCTCGGAACTGCATGGATATAATCCAACAATTGATTTGAAAAAAAAGAACAAAACAAAACAAAAATCAGAGAGGAACAATCATTATCGTTAATGAATTTGCAAAGTTATTTCTGATATAGTGTTTATATATGTGTAGGTGCAGCCACAGATCAACAATATGAATTCTATAGAATTTGAGTCTAATGCTATGCGCCTTGATGACAATGCAACCTTATTGGAGAATCAGGCATTTTAATTACCTCGTTCTTTGTAGAGAAATATAATTAGGTATTTAATTTGAGCTCTCTTTAAAAAAAAAAAAAAGGTATTTAATTTGAGCTCAACATTTCTAATTATTAGTATAGAACTAATTGATCGGTTTTGGTTTGGATTCTATGTTACAGGGTTGGGGGGAGGATATCTTAGACTTTCTCCTCGGAAATGAACATTACTATACATGCAATGAGTAGCAAGCTTGCATGGATATGAAGACTTAACTTAGATTATGTAATCTTCTAATAGATTGAACTAATTTGGTTTTAAGTTTAATTGTTGGGATTTTTGGTTTGGTTTAGTTTAGTATGGTTTAGTTTGTAACTTAATAATAATAATAATAATTTGTAAAAGACTTTGGTTTGATTGCTTTAGGTATGGTTTGAAAAGATATATATGTCTATCTCTTCACTTAAGTCCACTCTTTCCATATTCTTAATTTGCTCCATTTACCATTTCATTTCCATACTAAAAAGTTTCCTTTCTCTACAACATAATTTTCAAAAGAACTAGCCGTTGGAAATCTAAAAGCCACTATATATTTGTTTCAATACAAAATCTCATATTAACATCTTAATCTCTCTGTCCAAGATTCTAAAAATCTCCATTGGATTTCTTGCTCAAGAAAAAATAAGATTGAGAAAAATCTTAATTGGATTTTTTCTTCAGATTTTTGTTAGATTTTAGTTTAAAAGAATGAACAATAATTCAACTCGTTGTGCTGCTTGTAAGTATTTAAGAAGAAGGTGCCCATCGGATTGCATTTTCTCTCCTTATTTTTCTTCTAATGATCCTCAAAGATTTTCTTGCGTGCATAGAATCTATGGAGCTAGTAACGTAGCTAAGATGTTGCAGGTAATAATCTTTTTTTAATTCTTGATTGATAAATTAAGCATAGCAAATTATAATAATATATTTAACCATAAATATACTTTTGTTTTTTGTGATATAGCAAGTCCCACTTCATCTGCGAGAGGCAACAGCAGATTCATTACATTATGAGGCAAAATGTAGAATTGAGGAGCCAGTTTATGGATGTGTTGGAATAATCTCTTCGTTATATCAACAAATACATGATGCAGAAAATGAGCTTGCTAAAACTCAAGCTGAAATTGCACTACAGAACACACAAGAATCTAAATTTCAAGAAGATTGTTCTCTACAACCAAGTGAATCAGCCAGCCAATCAAATCCTTCCATTGCTTTGCCTCCCTTTAGCTTCAAGTAGATTCCTTGGAATATATGCATGAATTTTTCTTTTACACTTGTTAGTTCTTTCTTTCTTTATTTGCTTTTTTCCATTTTCAAAAGCAAATTTTAAAATTTATTTTATTCAGCTCTTCAAAAAAAATTATTTTATTCCATATTGTAGTTAAGATAACTTTTCATGAATTGAAATAAATTATAAGAATTCCCGTATAGAGAACTATAATGCTACTAGACTACTACTAACGTTCATACAATGAACTTTTTTGCATTTTCTTTTTCTGTTAGGGCCAATAATTAATCATTAGAAATAATCACGATTATTGCCAAAAAAAGAAAGAAAGAAATAGTCATTTGTTTTTCTCAGAAAAAGGATAATTATTTGCGGTATATACAATTTCAGTGATTTTACCGTTATAATTGAAATGCCACAAATTATATTTGGAAGGAATATAAATACGTCTATAATTTATTTAAATCTTATTGTCCAAATGTTGTTAACAATCCTTAACACTTGCTTAATTTAAGGTTTGTTTGCGAGGGACAGCAAAACTATACTGCCTCTTCAAAGATTTTCTTTATATATTAAAGAAAGAAACTCCATATTGAGTTAAGAAAAATGTGTAACGAGATGTGTTTATGTGTGGTATACTGGTAACAATTTATTCATATTTTGATTATAAAATATGGTCTTTTATTGAGACAAATTAAGATTTGAATACTACAAATAACCCTCAAAATTTGGTATTATGAATAATTCATCCCATAATTTATTTCAATATTGCAGAACTAAATTGAATGAGAGGACAACTTAACCTCACTATTTTGCGAAATGCAATTTGTAACCAGTGAAGAATATATACCTAATGCCTAATATACAGTTTTATCTTACAAAGTTTCAACTTTGTAACAAGATCATCGAGTTTTTTACATCTGTATGTTCGTCGGCCTTTAAATTTTTTTTATTTAACTATTTATTAAATACAAAAAAACTAAAGACGTTAACCTTTGATAAAAACTATTTAAATGGTTAAAAATTAACTCAAAAAATATTTTATTAAACATTATAACAAATAACCTTAACGTTTTGACTAAACAAAACATTAAAATTATTTTAGAAAGTGTTTCGAAATACAACTTTTTGTAATTGTAACAAATGAAAAAAAAAAAAAAAAAAGGTAAAGTAAAAGTTGAGGGTCAATTTGTGCACATGTTAGGCACAAAAATGATATTCAATTTAGTCTAAAATTTGAATTGTACGTTGAAAATAAATTTTAAAATATAAATGAATTTGTTACAAAAATAAAAGTTCAGCATAAAATTTTATATTAGGCCATACCTAACGTCTTTAGTTCATCGGTTGTACAATACGTACTCAAACATTTTAGATGTCCAAATATTTTCCTTGCACATGATTTCTAATCCGGTTAAAGTGATACACTTCTCTGTCTTTAGATCAGTATTCAAACCTTGGTGGTGCTCTAGGAGGCTTAATTCCATAATTCAATTTGGATGGCAATGGCATTGAGAGCTTTTTAGGGCAAAAAATTGAAAATAATACTCTAAAAGGATATTTTTTCTACAGGTTTACAGAAGGTATCCAACTAGTTTATTCGGTATCCATGATTTTTCCAATAACTTTTCCGGCGACGTAACCTTCTCTTTTTCCAGCCAAAAAATCACCAAACAAATTGTAACCATCTTGAATATCGGCAAAATCCATTTTTGTGCCTAATTATTAAACATGACAAATTGTTGAGATTTTATTAATTTCTATAATTTCATGTACGTAAATTTTTTTAAAAAACTTATTAATTTGTTATGTCTAAATTCTTTCAAAATTCTCTTTATAAGAATGCCATCTAAAAAATTTTCTTTGTTCTCATAAATTGTCATTCTTAGAACCAACATGTCTATGGCACTTCAGGCGTGCCATAGATATTAACATGGGCAGTTTGTCCTTTAATGACTTTAAAATTAATAGAAACATTTGCAGCTTATTCTTATTTAGATCACATAAAAGCAAAAAAAATTTTGATCTTTTAAACACACTACTCAGTTTGAGGTGAGCATTTTCAGTTCGGTTGGAAAATGACAAACCGATAGTAAAAATGAACCGAAAATTATGAAATCAAAAATCGAACAGATAGTAGCAAAACCAAACAGCAATCGAACCGAAAAATTCGGTTCAGTTTCGGTTCAGCCAAAAACCGAAATTCAATACACCTAAATTAAATTATCAATGGCTTCCGTATACATTAATTTACTGCATTTGCTGCATTAATTTACAAATACAAATACAAGTACATTAAATGTGCTGCATTTGCTGCAACTAAAATTACACATACAAGTATATTAATTTACCACTGAATATAACTAGAAAATAGAAGCAAAATATTAGAACAAGATGAATTTCCTTCATTTCTATAACCTTTATCAGATTGCATATTGTCGTCCATTTCCCCCACTCAGTTAGTTCCTTAATCTTCAAAATTTGTAGGAATAAATGCAAACAAGAAAGAATACATATTTTCATTTCATCTTTCATTCATTAAAATTGCTGACTAATAATTCTAATGAAGCCAATAGCTAATTCTGCTTTACTTTTGGATATTGCAATTTGAATATCATGGTAACTCCTAAATTAGCAGATTTAATGTCAAAACTCCTAGTGATTGAATTATTATCTAAAGATACATTTGATGGAAACCTGATAAATTATCTGCATATTATTGAATTAACAGCTCTTATCCTACAAATTGCTGCACAAACATATGTTTTGATTTGAAACATATTCAACAAAATACAAACCACCAGAAAATCTCACATCATTCAAAAAGCTATTGGCTTTGCTCCTCATCTAATTTTTGGATGGTAGTGTCTCCAGCTTCCTTTGTTCTGCTTTGAGGAATGGATCCTGCAAATTCCAAATACATAGGAGTTAAAAACAATTAGATTATTGGAAATGAAAAAAAAAATCTCCCGAAGAGATCTGGTTAAGATTAAAAAAAAATACCTAATTCCGCCGAACGAATGAATATATACAGAAGAAAAAAAATCTCAGAAGGTTGAATTAGATTTCTGCTTACCTCATTTTACTGCAACGCAGACAGAGTGAAAGTGAAAGGAGGGCCTTGAGTGTAAGCCCCTGCTCCACGATCTCTACAAAGCTTTGCACAAGCTTTTGGGTGGCCAACTCTGTTGCCGACCACCAAATCTTCCTCCCTGAAAGAAAAATCAACAGCAATAATAATCACCAGAATCAAAATAGCAAAAAACAAAGAAAACAAGTCCCAACATACCAAGAAAAGAGTCCAAAAAATGACAAAATAAAATCTTGAAACTTATTACAATGTTAATTCTTTCCTTTTGCATAGTCGATGAAAAAAATCTCATAGCTTCTCTAATAAACTATCTTAACAACAAGAAACCTTAGATTTAAAGAGACAGAAAGAGAAAAACTCACATCAGAGGCATTGCTGATAAGCTCCTTAAAAAAGATCTCCTTGTTGTTGTAGAAGGTGTTGATGATCAAACTCGTCGATTTCATCTCTATGATGACGAAAAGCAGCAACGGTTATATAGATCGGATTCGATTTCATCTCCATCGTATTTTTGTTCTTTTTTCATCTATTTTCTAGTCGATTTTTTATTGCTGGTGGTGGTGGCAGGAGCGGTGGCTAGAGGTGGAGGTCGAATGGAATGGAAGCAGCTAGGGTCAAGAAATGGAGACAGAAGTGGAGAGCGGCTAGGGTTTTCATCTTCAAATTGTAACCTAAAATGACGAAGAGAAGGCTTTAAAGGTTTGGTTTTCGGTTCGGTTTGGTTCTTAGACACTATGAATCAAAGATCGAACCGAAAATTTCTGTATTTATATTTTCAAAACTGAAAAGTGAACCAAATACTTCGGTTAACCGATTTTCAGTTCGATTTCGGTTTTGTTTTCGGTTTTTGGTTTTTTTTTCTTTTTTTGCACACCTCTAAGTGTGAGGATATAAATAATAATAGTTCATCTCATATAATTATATTTTCAACGGCTTCTTTTTCTCCCTTAATGTTGGGAAAATTAAATATTAAATCTGGTAAAAAATAATCTTATATTTTCATTTCCAACATTAATCACCTCTTTTTGAATATCCATCATATATAGTGCATATTGGTGGAATAATAAAAAAATATATATATATTTTGCACATTCAAAATAATCTTAAGATGGACAATAATTTATGATCCAAAATTAGCTATAAAAGGAGATAATTTTGGCTTGTTGGCTTTATGCGAAAATAGCACATTTCATATGATAAAAATAAGGAATTTTGTTCTCAAATAGTCTTAAAATTGACAATAGCAATAATCTGATTAAGCTTTATAAACCACATGGGCAATAATTGGTTGCTATATGGTTAATCGTGAAAAGACCAAATATTTAAATTTACCATCATACTTAAGATAATTGCCTTAGAATCATAATTTAAAAATTTGCACTTTCAATCAAATAACTTGAGCTTCTCGAAAACTTCAGGTTTGAGTCATTATCTATATAATTATTTTTTTTATTGAAATATCCAAAATTTATGGATGAATCATAAATCACTATTATATTCTAAATAGATTAAATATTACTTTATAATGGTCCAACAATAAAGTTGTATTTGAGAATAAATTAACCATACTAATTCAATAATTTGAAAAAACTTCGAGTTCTTCAAAACAATGCCCATATATTAATTCGCATAATTTACTGATCAGGATGGTCCAACTAATCATGCCAACATAAAACTATTTGAATTTATAAATTTCAAATTTGCTAAAACATTTGGCTCAATATGATATCCATTTCAATGAATATCCTTAAAACTCAATAAATTTATCCAAATAGTATATGCTCTTTTAGAGCTTTTAATTTTTCATTACTACCAGATGTAAAAATTTTCTTTCAATATTTTATGTACAAACCACTTGTTTATTCATGCCACATTAGATAATACCTTCAAAATGTTGATTTAATTTCCAACTCTACTTCTTCCACTTTTGGTGGTAAGAAATATTCTTTTTTTTTTTTTTGGCCATCACGGTTACTATTTTAGACATATATGTCTCGTTTTGGTTATGCAAATAATTAAATATATTCTTACATTCACTTCATATAATGTAACAAATCTGGTAATTACATTCACTTCATGGAATGCATCAAATCTGGTAATTAGACCAATTGTATACTTTCATATCTATTCATCTCAAGGAATAAAATGCTCTAGCCCTATACTTATATATCATTCACCTCAAGAAATGAGTGAGATCCAATTTAGCGAGCTTTATAAAATAATAAGATCGACATCTTACCTTCAAAAATTTCAATAATGCTACTTCAGGAGCATACTCAAAATATGTATTGGATCTCAAAAAAAAAATTGTATTATTCGTGTCATATATTTGACAATAAAATTTTTTGCTTTATATTGCTATTTCATGAGCGATATTCAAGGCACTAATCGAATCTTAAAACTTATTCTTGAACATATGTGCCATCGTATATCATTATTTTTTTTTCTCTTGATATTACTACTTCGGGAGCAAATCAAAATTACAAATTACATCACTTAAATATTTATGCAATGGCAAATTAACAACAATAATAATAACAATTTAAATAAAAATATAATCACTAACAGTTTTAAGAGTATCACAATCTTGTACCTCTCTAAAAAATAACTTAAAGTTTAGCAAGACTCATATTTAATTCTTAACTGCTCTTTTCTTAACTAAAAAAAATGTATTATTTGTGTCATATATTTGACAATAAAATTTTTTCTATATATCGCTACTTTGGGAGCGATATATAATACACTAACTGAATTTCAAAATTTATACTTAATATACATGCTATCACATATTAATAAAATTTATTTATCTATTTAACAAATATGTCCAGTTCAATATGTAAAAACAAAATAGTTTAAGGGGCCATTCTGTAAAACATTTAAATTTCAGTAATGATTGAGGAACTGTCCAGCAGGGTTAATTTGTAAAAACAAAAAAAATTTAAGGGGCCATTCCGCAAGAAGTTTAAGATCCCATCTTTTAATTTCCAAAAAAGACAAAAAGTAGGAGTGTATGTGTGTATAATGTGTTGGATATAATATTATGTTTAAGTGATTATTGGTCAATTTTAAGCGTAATAATTTAACGGAAGAATTACATTTTTAATAACATAAAATGTGTCAATGTATTTGCTCAAAACATATTAAAGGTGAATGAAAAATTGAAGCTCAAAGTAAGCTTGGGACAAAGTAATAAATGGGCGGGATATTTACAAAAAAAAACTCCCTATATTTTATCTATATCAACATTTTCCTCTCTGTCTTTTTTTTTTTTTTGACAAAAATCTCTCTCCGTTTTAAGTCCGTTGACAAAAATACCCTTTCTGTCTATTTTTGCTGTTAAAATAACGGTAGAAGGATTAAAATGTAATTTTTCGGCCATTTAAAAGAACTGAAAAATAAAGGGACTGGTTTTGAAAAAATATCCCATAAGCTTCATCTTCAACCTTCAGAAACCCTAGTCGCCGCATCTAAATGTTGTCGCAAGTTTGAAGAACAAACTCAGTGATATGTTGCGTTGAAAAACCAACCACCACCATCATCGCTGACACTTTTTCGGCTGAGCTGAGACCATTGACTGGAAGCTTAGTCAATGGCGAGATCCACCAGCCCAAAAACACCACCACCAGTTGTCATAAACAACCCCTGAAAAGCGTGAATAACACTCAGCCCAAAATTGAAACTTTAAACGGGACTTCCACTACTCTTCGATGATCGATTGTCCGATCTGAGACAGGATTTTAACTCCATGAGTTGAGAACTTCAATTTGACACTGGATATGTCGTCGTTCATTGACTGGATGTCGAGTTCCATTCTGGTTGGTTAAATGGGTCGCGAAACCGAACTCTTCAAATGATGATTTGGAGCTTTCCCGGCAATCTAATGATGAAAGGGAGACTCAATTTTTTATTATAAAAATATAGTTAATTTCCTATTAGACTTATGGGTTTAAGGTTTTTTCTTTTTTTTTTCCCCTTAAAATTTGCAACTGGGGCTGCAAATGAGACGAGTCGAGCCGAGCCGAGCATTGGCCTGCTCGTGCTCGGCTCGTTTATTAAACGAGCAGAAATTTTGAGCTTGAGCTCGGCTTGTTTATTTAACGAGTTTAAATAAAAGCTCGAGCTCGGCTCGTTTAAGCTCGACTATTTTTGAGCCTAAACGAGCTTCGCTCGTGAGCTCGAAACCTCGTTAAGATTTATAAAACAGGAATTATTTTAGGGTAAATAGGTTTAGTTTATTTGCTCGAATTACAAATTTACAATAATTTTTCAAGAAAAAATAAATTTACAAAATGGAATCAAATAACACTAATATTTTTACAGAACTTTCTAAGAATACAAATCATATCTTCTAAAAAAAATACAAATGGTAAAAATATTTGTTGCATAATCTTTAACTTCTTCTTCAGAATCTTCCCATCAATGCTATGTACTAATAAGCAAATCAGAAACAAAAAATTCAATCCATCAGTGGAAATCAAAAGGGAAACCAACACCAGATCACAACAAAAACGAAGGAAAAATTATATCACAACAAAAACAGAAGACAATAGATCTATCATGACCGGAAATTAGATCACACAAATCAGATCACAACAAAAACAAATAAAGAAGAAAAATCTATCACACAAATCAAATCACAACGAAAACAAACCTGAAAATTAATTACAATTCTAGTAAGAACAACAAATTAATTTTCGAAATAACAAAAAGAAAAAACAAGAGAAAGAAAATACAGATCTGATGAAATCATCGATGCAAAATCGAAAGAAGATGAAGATGAAAACGGATGCACTGGCCTGACTATGTCGCCGTTCGTTCTCTTCAACCACCGGAAGGAACTGAGAACAGGCTTTCTGGGACTGATCGTCGATGGTTGAGTGTCGAATCGAAGATCTGGCTGGCAGACGTCACGTCGGCTTTCTAGAACGGCTATGGCCGAGCGACGGTGAAGCCGGGAAGGGTGAGGTGTAACACCCCTTACCCCGACCATTTGCAGCCGAACTAAGAAGTGTCACATTACATATTACCTATCATATCTACATAATTTACAATAATAAGGGTATTTTTTTTTCTATCTACTCTAACTTTGCATGTGCTGACTTCACCTTCACAGTATATGCCAGTCTAAGTTCTTCAGGCCCATTTGCTATTTATCAGTTCCTGTTTCTTTCACATCTTTCGGAGACCTACTGTAACACCCTAATTTTTAAATATTAATTTTTAATTAAAAGGGACTAAATTGAAAATAAAATTTATTTTGGAGATTATTTTAGAAATTTTAAACTACCGGTATTTATGTAAATTTACAAAATAGTGAAGGGCATTATAGTCTAATTATTATACGTAAATTGATTAAATA
>CATIWJ010050557.1:0-10843 GCA_949640765.1 Croton laevigatus | reverse complement strand
TAATAATAATAATAATAATAATAATAATAATAATAATAATAATAATATTATTATTATTATTATTATTATTATTATTATTATTATTATTATGAAAGTTATTATTTTTTATATTGATAAAAATCACTAAATTACTATATATATCATTTTCAAAAAAATATCATGATATACAATAATACAATTTGCCATTTGAAAAAATAAAAATGGTTAAATTTATTTCTTTTTCACTCTTAATGTAATATACTAAATCAAAAAATAAAGTCTAGAAAAATAATTAAATAGGAATATATGATAATACACTAAAAAAATATTAAAATTGTTTAAAATATTAAAAATTTTATTAATTTAGTGTATGAAATATTCCATATTTGGATGTTTATTTTCACTGGATATACAATCCATATAATAATAATAATAATAATAATAATAATAATAATTTTTTATTGAAATCTAATTACTATTTATCTATTAATAAATATAATATTTATCTATATATTAAATATAATATTTAATATTTCTATTCAAAATAATTAATTTTAATAATTGAAAATTATAATTTTTTATAACCGAAGCGTAATATTCATTTGATTACCTTTGAATTAAAATATTAAAAAGTCATTTATAATTTTAAAAATTAGTTAATTAAACTTATTGTTATTATTATTATTATTATTATAAAAATTATATTATAAAAATGCAATTTGTTCAATTATAAAAAATGATATCAAGTTAGGAGACCAAAATGAGAAATACATTTTTTTTTTATAGTTTAGGTATCTAAGGTGAAATTTAACCAAAATTACATTTTGATCATTATGATTTGTTAGAGACCTTAAAATCGACTAGGGGTACCTTTTGATTAGAAATTAAAGTTAAAGTATCTTTTTGTAATAATGGCTAAAATTGAGGTACCTTTGATGAAAATAAGCCCTAATACCAGCCACCTCTAGTTCTGCCCCCTGACTTTCTTTATATTTCTCGTTTATACCATCAACTTAATTTTGTAAAATCTTTTTAATTTCCCAATGATCTTTTTTGTTTTTCAAAATTTCCCTATGATCTAGTTAAGTATGTAATCATAAAATATTTTTTTTCCTTCAACTTTTTTTAGGAGAAGAAAATTAGCTCACTTTATATTAAAGATCAAAATCCAGTAAGTTTCCAACTTACTGGAATGTTAGATGGACAAACAACATCAAAATGTTCAAGAGAAGTAGCAAGCTGAGCCAAAGGGAAAACAACAGAGAAAAAGGGAAAAGAAGCAGACAAGTTCTTCAGCTGCAGCAGACAAGTTCTAGCAGCAGTATCAGGACTGCAAACTGTAAAAAATAGTCGCACAATCTCTTGAGAATTGGTTTCCAGTTGAACATGTAGAAGTACAAGTTGCAATGTTTGTTCTACCGCAAATATTGTTGGATCAACTTCAGCATCTAAAGGTGGCAAAAAAAAGTGGAATTTCTTTTGCACTAGTCCCATTATAGAACATGTAGAAGTGCGAAAAACTGCACCCAATCCAACAATTCCATTCTCATGGTCTGTAGCATCAGAATTCATCTTAATCACACCTACCTCAATAGGAGACCATTTAGCTTGATGTCTGTTGTTCGATTTCGTTTTCGACTTTTTACCTTGATAATCATACCACTCATTTTTAGTATCGGTGGTTATCTACACTGTTTGAATTTTAGATAAGACAAGTTGCTGAAAATTCCAACAATTGCGACCAAACCAGATAGACCATAAGATGGAAGCCATGAAATCCCCATGAACCATATGTCTGGAAGAGACATGCAGAATAAATATATTTTCTCATATTTTTTCATATATTCTTATATTTGTTTTCATAAAAAAAAATATGTTAATTTTTTTACTACCAAAACATGCGTTATTTATTTAAAACTAAACTATAAATTTTACAATTTACTATAATAATCCAAGTTTTATTTGATTGATTGAAAATAATTATTCAAAAACAAATTATAATATATTGACTTATCTCTAAAAATTTTATTTAATTTTAATTGGTTTAAAATAATTATTTAATTTCAAATTACATTTTACATGTATTTATTAATATTTCAAAGGTTTTATTTAATTGGTTGAAAGTTAAAGTTTTGAAATATAAATTATTTTCAATGTGATCATATTTAATTATTATTGAGTCTCTAAAAAATTATTCTTGAGGGTATTTTTAGATATAGCCATGATTTATTTTTCTCCACAGTAATTTTGTTTTACTATACATGAAACCAAAATTTAAAAAAAAATGAATAAATAATTCTCCATATTTTTATTTCTTCATTTTAGTAAAATATGAAATATGCAAATAAATACACTTTACTTTTTAGTGTTCTCCAGTTATCTCCAGTTACAATATATTAATTTTTTGATAATGATAAATCACAAGTATCATATAGTGAAATATTGAATATGCAGTTGAGTTAATTTATTAATTAAGAAAATGAAAGAATATGATATATTGATTTATTTTTGAAATTTTATTATTAATCTATTAAGTTAATTAACTATGTTAGGTATTTTTCGGAGACAATATATAGATACTCCTATCTTTAGCCAATACTAAGAGGAATTGGGGAAGGAGATTAGAATAAACCTCGAACCTGGGACCTCAGTCCTAGGAAAGAAGTGTCTTACCACTAGACTACCTTCTTGGGCTTGGTTTTTTAAAGTTAATAAAAAAATATTTGATTCAATTCTTTGACTTTCCAATTTGACCCACGGGAAATGTGTATTTTTGAACGGAAGGACCCTTGTATTTAACATATTCAAACGTGGGAGAGGTAGATGTTTATTATGAAAAATTGAGGTACCTATCAATTAATTAGTTAAAAATAAGGACCTAATCATAATTCTCATTTTTATAATAAAATAATTTTTTCTTGGAGGAATAATATATATATATATATATATATATTTGACATAGTTATAAGTGGGAGAGGAGAAAGGAAAAGGAGAAGAGGAAAAGAGGCATGTGAGGATTTGAATCCAGACGCTTTGAACATTAACCGCTTAAGTCATTCTTAATAGTTGAGGATTATTTTTTTAATTGAGTGGGGGAGAAAAGTAAAACGGACTCTCTGAAAATAAAAATAAAAAGAAGTTGTAAAAAGGGGCAGTAGTGTGAAACGAAGGTAAGTAAGAAAGGTAAAACGTGAGTGTGAAAAGTGAAAAAGACGAAGGGTAAAAGTGGAAAAGGGAGGGAAAGACGGAAGGGACAAGCAATAAATGGGGGACAGGGAAGAAGTGTGTGATTGGGAGACAAGAAAGCGGCATCTCAACTCCGTTTGCCGGCTTCCTAACATCACATTTAACATCATCTGCCCCCAGTGCTCGCCTTCTTCTTATTCTTTTCCCAACATTACCCTTCTACTTTTCTTTATTTTTCATTTTCCCCACTCTTTAGTCTTTAATTATATATAGGGCTGCAAATGAGTATAGCGGCTCGCGAGCCGCTCGGTGTTCGATCGATAAAAACTCGGCTCGAGCTCGGATCGATAATAAACGAGCCAAGCGCTAGCAAGATATCCAGACTCGTTTAATAAACGAGCCGAGCACGAGTAGGCCAGCGCTCGGCTCACTCGAAAAAATACATGTAAAAATACGAGCTGCTCGCGAGCTGCTTGGTGTTCGCTCGATAAAAGCTTGGTTCGAGCTCGGATCGATAATAAACGAACCGAGCGCGAGCGGAAAATCCAGGCTCGTTTAATAAACGAGTCGAGCACGAGCAGGCCAGTGCTCGGCTCGACTCGGCTCGTTTGCAGCCCTAATTATATGTATTAGTATTTTATTTTCATACATTCCATCAAATTTACAGATATTTACCCCTATTTTTTTAACCAGCCCTAATATTTACCCTTTCATTCTATGGGAAAATTATTTTTTCACTGCTTTATTTAACATCAAATTTGTTCTCAATCAAATTTATTCTCCTCTTTATTCTCATACCCATCCCTTCATTCTCAAATATAAGTTACTCTATATTTTTTCATAGTTTGATTGGAGTTAAGTGAGAATGGGTGGTTCAACTTCTCGAGAAGTTGAGTGTTTGTATAGAAAAGTTTCTGAAAATTAGGAAATTCAACTTCCTTCCCACACATGAAATAACTTCCCTTTTCCAACCTAAGAAATTGGATAATTATAGATAATTTTTTTATTCTTATTTCTATATTTAAAAATATTTATTATAGGGATATTAGGGTATTTTCATATTATATTTTATTAAATAGTTTAACTTCCTGAGAATTTATGGAACAAACCAAATGATTTTTATTTCTTACATTTTAGGAAATAATTTTACTGTAATTGTACTTCACGAAATTTAACTTTCCAACAAGGAGTTCATTTGAAACACACAATGCTGATGTCCTTAAATATAAGTATCTAATGAATGTTTTTTAACTTTGTGCTTGCCATTAATGAAAAAAGGTAATTTCAATACTCTTTAGGTATGCTAAAAAAGAATATTATTTATAATTAACTAAAAATTAATTATTAATTAGATGAATTTAATAATTTATTAAAAATTGTATCGTAAAAACGAGTTTATATTTGTGGATGGAGTGAGTAATTATGTTTATATATATATATATATATATATATATATATGATTTGATTACAAGATTTTAAGATTTTTTGAATGCTTAGTTGATTTGATTTACTTTAATATAGTTCACAAATATCTTACTCCCTTAATATTTGTGTAAAGTAAATCATATGTAAGAAATAAAAATGTATATAAATAAATTTTTTTAGTATGTATATAAATCAAAATTAATCACAGTAAAAAAAAAAATAGATATAATATAATTTGTGTAAATAAATTTTTTTTTCGGTCGAGTTTTAGTTAAGAATCCTTTGAGTTGCAGAGATGGTTCACCGAAGATATGGAGCTCTGACCTGTCACGATTTTTCAGTGAAAATCAAAGATTTTCGACGTAGTTCAACAAGACACCGTGAATTTTATCAGTATTACGCCGGGTTCCATGCGGTCGCCACCAATTTTCGGCCGAAAAAATCTGTTCTCCCCTTGTCGGTAAAGTTGCCAGAAAATCGTGGACACCGTAATTCTTCATTGGACTGTCACCGAAAAAAATCCAGGTTGTCGAAAAATTTATTTATACCCATAATATGCCTATGTATACTTGTAGCAAAAACATGATTTTTTTTTTATCATATTTTCAATTATGTGGCTTAAAAGCTCTAAATATCGTTTTTTTTCCATTATTATGTTATTTTAAAATATTTTGGCTATTATTTTTATTTTAGGTGTTCTTTCTTGTGTTGATTGCTTGACAGAAGAGGGCCAAAAATCCAACGACGGTATGATAATGAGCCTTGGGCCTCCTTCTAACTCATAGAGTAGTGCACATATAGCAACAAAAGTTAAAGGATTATTTCAAGGATTTGGGCCTCAATTATGAGAGATTGGGCCTTCTATTCTGATATCCAAGTACAAGGCTGAAATAGGTAAATGTGTAAATTCGGTTTTTTTTTTTCAAAAAATGCACATGCAGTAGAATTGAAAAAAAAAAGAAGCATTTTCATTAAATCTTGAAAGTATTTTTGGTCATTTTATTTTAAAAAAAAAAGCCACTGTTCAATAGTTGTACAAAAAATGTACAATAATTGTTCAACAACTGTATAATAATATTGTAGTTGTACAATATATGTACAATAAGTTTGAATTTTTTTATGCTTGTACAAAAACAGTATAACAATCATACAAAAAGTATAAAATGGTTGTACATGTCTTTTTTTTTTTTATTTGTGATATTTTTGTTAAATAAATTAATCAAATGTCCTTTTTTTTTGTAAAATAAATTAATCAAGTATCCATTTTTCCTCTAAGTTACCATTTTTGATATTTTTTTTGGATAATGAGACTCTTTCTCTGATTATAATAATTGTTGAGACCATTGTCCTAAGACCTTTTTTATGTATCAACAAAAGTTGGACCTAGATTAGCTCTATTTATAAAAGTGGCTTTGTGTAATATCACACATCGGATATTGATTGAAATTTGATATGATATATAAGTTAGACCAACTAATTACTCAGTCAATTTAGGTTAACCATTTTAGGCTAGTGGATTTAGACCTAAATAGTTGACGAAGGTAGTTAAATGATCATTTTAGAGGCTTGTGCGGTTAGACTCTGGTCTAGCTGCATGCCAGTCGCGGCCCCATGTTTGAAAGTGACAATAATGGTATCAAAGCCAGTCACAGGTTTGTGTTTGTGTGTCACAACGAGGACCTTATGTGAAAAAGGGGGGAATTTTGTAAGATTCCACATGGAATATTAATTAAGATTTGATATGATATATAAGTTAGACCAACTAATTACTTAGTCAACTTAGGTTAACCATTTTAGGTCAGTGGATTTGAACCTAAGTAGTTGACGAAGGCAGTTAGATATATCATTTTAAAGACTTATGCGGTCAAACTCCGATCTAGTTACATGTCGGTCACGGCCCCGTGTTAAGTAGCAACACCTTGTTTATTTTGGACTTTTTCTTTTGGCCCATTAGCCATGCATCTCAGCCCTAACATAATGAAGTCCTCTTTTAGGCACACCATAATCACGTGCACAATCATTAAGATCTACTTCACTCTTTATAAACTTTGTAACATTTGGTGCTATAGCAATGTGTTTAACAAGAATTAATCAAAACCTTCACATTCTACAAATTTCTTAAAATATAAGATCACATATAAGTCACACCTGATTGTCTTTGCCCATTCTTTTAATAAAGCTATTGCTAATAGCTCCATTAATAAGTGAACTAAGAGGATAGTGTTTTTTTATTTTAAGCTTTTGGGGAAGTTTTATAAAGATAAGACACTAAACTAAAGTATTTTATAAAGGTAAGCAACCCTATCATATCCTATCTCTTAAAAAAAAAAAAAAAAAGTGGGGGAAGCCGAGCACCTTAACATTGAATTTCTAGAACATATCAAGGGTAGCATGATAGGTGTTCAAGTTCTTTTACCAACAAACAATATGATACGAAATTCTTTCTTTTGTAATGAGTTTTTTTTTTTTTTTTAATGAGAGATCCTACATTTAATTAAATTAGAATGATAAAGAATTTGAAGGTTAAATATGGAATTGAAATATATAGGTTAGTGACTTGGTATATTAAAAAATTCAATGTTTCATATCAACCCGCTATGCAAAACTCAAATCTTATTTTGATGAGTTTTAAAGAGTGGAAAAACTAGAAAGAAGGTATTTCCATTTTTCTACCTTGAAATGAGCCCATAAGTGAGGATCAATTTCTTAGATGCTGTATAGGATTCTCTACATTTAAAGAAGGGTTAATTGATGCTGTTATGTAGGACCAAGCATTCGGCCAATTCGATTGAAATTAGAAAAATTCTTCCCCGTATTAAGATTTCTGTTATATTTATTTTGGTTGGCTGAATTACTCATAATTTAAATTCGGCCAATTACCCGAATTAACTTATCTAGACTTGCTCAAAGTAAGTAGTTTTTTTTTTTTAATTCAACCATTAAATTGTCTATACTAATAATTTTTTTCGTTTAATAACATATTTTTTTGAGAAAATCTAAAATAACTAATTAAATTAGATTATATTTGGAATTAATATTTTATTTTCTTATTAGATTATGATTCCAATTCCTACAAAGAGAGAGCAAAAAAAGTTATTATTTCAGCATGAAAACACACTAGCATCTAAAAAATGCATTACATTATTTCAATATGAAAACTCTTCAACTACGTAATTTTTTGCTTTGCACTTTTTATTCCACAATACTATAGGCATAAATTATATGTTGACATAATTGGTTTGTTAATTATAATTTGGTGGAATAAATTTGATAATCTTACAAGTGGGATTATATACATATATATATATGGTGGTTTTATAAGAATGACTTGCAACCTGCTTAATATTTGGTATTTTCAAATGTCTAATTTGATTTGATTATTAGTGATTTGAATGCTTATTATACAGAAGTTAATTAAAACGTAGGCTCGCCAACAATGTTAGGGTGTTTACTAAACCAATACTTGAAAGATTGTACCTTTCTTTAGACTTAAAAAAAACACTTATTCTTTTTTTTTTTTTTACCAATTAAATAGAACTTATTTAAAAGCAACATTTTACTACTTTTATAAAAAACAGTTTAAAAGTAAAAAGTCCAAACAAATAGTTTAAAAACTAAAAGCTGCTTAAATGTTATGTCAAACACTAACAAAAAGTGGTTAAATCTTTTCATAAACAGTTTGCTGACCTATTTATCAAAATTTATTTACTGCTTAAAAGCAATTTAAAAATAAACAACAATTTACTATTTATTTTATATGTTTATAAGTAGAAAAATTTGACCAAATAGGAGACTATTATATCCTCATTAATTTAATAATTCAAACATAATTATATTAATATTCATATTTAACTCTCTCAAAATATAATTTTTTTATCATTCGCTTATAAATAATTTCTTCCATTACTTATAAATTATTTATTAGACAATTTAAGTAAATATACCTATTGCTTATCAGTCTATAATAAATCATTATTAGTAAACGATTTATAACTTATTTTTAAGTAATATATAATCTAAAAGCAAATTACAAGTAATAAACTAATAAGCACTATTACCCAGTTGAATCCAAATAACAATAATCACTGAAAGTTATTTATTTAATATATAGAAGGCTATATGTAAATAGAATGATTTTTTAATAGGAAAAAAGTTTCAGGATATAAATAGAATGATGATCACCGTCTCGAGCTCTACATATGTATTTATTTATGTTAAAGCATCCCCAATTCACTTTTTATTCAAGTAAAATTATCTATTTTGGAGAGCTAATTTAAAAAAAAAAATCTCTAATAAACTTTCTATATTTTATATTTTAGATTAGAGAGTTGATTTGGCTCTCTACTCTAAAATATTCCAATTCCCTATACTATAATTTTCTCTTTCATCTTCTCAATACTCTCTTTTCTTTCATCTACATTAAATGTTTATTGGATAAAGCAAAATGAAGATTAAAAATATAAAGAGTCTATTGGAGTTGTACAAACTTATTTACTCTTTATATTTAAAAATTCCTTAAGATGCTCTTTATCATGCAAAAAATACTTTTTATAATGGAGAGTACTATTGGAGATGCTCTTACTAGTAATAACTAAGCTTAACCTATTCAATTTTTTTATTATTATTATTATTGTGTTTTTCCCCCCTAAAAATTTCAAAATCTCTACTTATTATTTGTCTATAATATGTGTGTGCATAGTATATATTAGGCAATATAGCATTTTAGCAGTGGGTCTTTGTATAAATAGTAGGAATAAGCATGGAATCGAGTCAAATCAAATTAGGTAAAAAGTGAAATTACGTAATGGTTTTAATGAATGTACAATTTGCACCCATTTTTATTTTTTTATTTTTGCTTAATTAACTAATTATATAATTAGAACAGAACACACCATTTTAAGTAGTTAATTGATGATGGCGTTTTTCCTAGTGGTTATATGATGCTCTCAAATCATCGAATTGCATGTATTTGTTCTTTTTCTCAAATCACCTTACTCTTTGAATTCCTTAATATTTGAATCTCAATAACTTCTTAATTTCCTTTCAAGGTAATATCTTTAAAGAATTCTTCATCCATCTTATTACCAAATCTTAGAAATGCTCATTTTGTCATATGAGATCACAATTTTTATTAAAATTGAATTCCTGGTAAAATTTGAGTAAATATTGTAGATAGGAAATCAAATCGTCAGTTTATGCATTCGATAATTTTAAAACGTGAAAATTAGGTTTCTTAATGGTAACCTATATGTCACTTCAAACATTTTAAGTATATTAATTGTGCAGGTCGGAATCACATTTTACAAGTAATAGTTTGATTTCTCGATATTTGCCAAAAAAAAAAAAAATGTAGGTCTCAGAATGCATGATTCATTATATCAAAATTAATACTATTTTAGTTCCAGTTAGACTTTCGATTCATGGAACTCCACACACAATAAAGGCATAATCCCTGCAGGCTGTCATTGATGCAGAGCAGGATTCCCGTTTTGTGTTATGCAGTGGTGGTAGAAGGTGAAGGTGAGGAGGAGATAAAGAGCAATGATGGTTTGGCCCAGCTTGAAAGAGCTTTTTTTTTTTTTTAATAGATAAATTATTCATTAAATTAGACCCGTGTGTAATAGAGGTCGGATACAAAAGGAAGGGAGGATCAGATGATCATTCCCCTACAAACGCGATGAAATCGCTGCTCGAGCCAGAGTATGAGCAACCCGAACAAAAGTAATATCACGTAACTATTGGGTAAGAAATGAACAATCTTCTAATACTAAACGAATCGGACTTGGATATGTTTTTTAATGATTTAACACATCAACTATAATTTTAGAGTCTAATTCAATAATTACTCTGTGCAATTGTAATTCCTTTAACCAAGACAAAACCTTCCTACATGTCATAGCTTCAACTTCCAATGGTGATGAAGCTCCTTCCAAAACAACTCCCTGTGCTCAACAGAAACCCCCATTATCGTCCCTTACCGCTGCTCCAAAGCCTACCAATATACCCTCTCTAAACCAACCAACGTCCACGTTATATTTAAGGTATGAATGAGGAGGAGCAGTCCATTTTTCAGGCTGGGCCTGAAAGTTAGGAAAGTGCTTGGCGAAATTTATTGAACAGTAACATTATTCACAATAAAATACAAATTTAAATAAATAATACAACTAACTTTTAGGTGGTAATATATTCCTATGAGTTTTCATAGTTTAAAAATGATTTCATTGTCAATTTTTAAAAATATGTTTTTTTTTTT
>CATIWJ010050523.1:0-22675 GCA_949640765.1 Croton laevigatus | reverse complement strand
ACCAATACCAAAACAGAAATAATAATAAACAATTACTAATCTTCTAAAAAACTAACTTTTTCACCAATATCAATAAAGAAATAATAATAAAAAATTACAAAACTTACCATAAATGGAAACGTAAAGAAATGAAAAACACACTCAAAAATGGAAACGTAAAAAACCTGAAAACACGGAGGTAGTAATTAATGGCATAGAGGAAAAATTTTTAGGTAAATCCAGTCTATCATGTCATCCGTAGACTAATTCATTAGGGTGATGAAAAATCAGTATAATTAATTAGTAAACGTGGTAGATTAAGTGTATCTAAGAATTTCTCCGTATAAGTAAGGACACCCTTCATTCCAAAAATATATATTATTTAGTTCACTACGTGGATAAACAATGCTAATTATAGTCTAAATTTCATATATAAAAAAAGTAGAGAATGAAATTTATATTTTATCATGCAATAATTGTAGAGGTTAACGATCATTAGGAGTTAGATTACTAATAAATAAGGCAAAATTAAAATAAAAAAATTTAAATTGATGAAGTGTTAGAATCATCAAAAAAGATGCTTATTTTGAACTAAAATAACTAAAAAAGAGAATATAGTTACCTGGATTATAGTCTCCAAATAAGACTTGGGCTATAGCATCTCCACCAGCCTGACCAGGATAGCCAACCCACAAAATCCCACCAATCTTAGTCTTATTTAAGGCAAAAGAAATATCAATAGGAGAAGCTGACATAACAATCATAATGACTGTTCCATTTGTCGCATTTACAGCACTCATTACTAATTTCTCTTGAAATCCAGGCAATGTTATATTCTCTCTATCCAATTCCTCTCGCTCGATCGACTGATCGAGTCCTACAACCACCACCACCACATCCGCCGCCGCTGCAACGTTAGTCGCGTCTTGAATAAGTGTGTCGTCACTGCAACTTACTGACTTGCACCCAATTCGATATGTAACATTTGATACATATTTTGTTAGGCCTTGTAACGGTGTAGTATATTTGCAAGGTATGCCCGCGTAGTTACTAATCATAGTGGTTGTAACATTACTGTTTGGTCCTATAATGGCTAAATTTTTTATTTTGTTTTTTGATAAAGGAAGAGCTCCTTTATTTTCTAATAAGATAATTCCTTGTAATGCAGCATTAACAGCTAGTAATTGATGATCATCACTACATACATCAGATGGTCCAAGATTTCCAAATTGGAGAGATTTTGGATCACCGTCAAAAAAACCAAGTCTCATAAGTACAATTACATTGTAAATTAAGGCTTCATCTACAATGGATGCATCTACTTTGTTTAATTTCACTGCATTTTCTGTATATTTTCCTAAAAAATCTCCACAGTTCATGTTCAAACCTGCATATCAAATGCCTAAATTATCATAATTGAATATCATCAATACTTGTGCTATTTTAAAACCAAAAAATTTGGGTTTTGGGACATTTAAAGTTTTTTTTTGTATGATACCTGCTTTCAAGGCAAGGGCTACTGCATCTTCAGGAGTAGCAGTATAATTGATTCTGTCGTAATAAACCTCAATGGAATCGCAATCGGAGACAATATACCTACATAAAAGAATAATCAAAGTTCATCATTAGGCATTAATTAGTCCATATTTTACTAATCAATCAAAATTCAAGTATGATTTATATTTGTAAAGTTGAAAGAGTATTGAACTAACCCATCAAGATTCCATTTGCCTCTTATAACGCCTTTGAGAAGGTCAGGATCAGCACAAGTAGGAATTCCGTTAACCCTATTGTATGAACACATTACACTACTTACATGTCCCTCTTCCACACAACTTTTAAACGGTGGTTGATATGTGTCCTCCAAATCTTGCTTTGTCACCTGCCAAAAATCCAATTTGTGAGCAACGTGAGAGGGGCGGCATTAAATAAATGTCTATATTTTGAAATATATATATATATATATATAAAAGGAAATTTTTAAAAAAATTAAAAATTGGAGGGGGCAGAACCCCTCCTAAAAGGGCCTCGGTAGTAGGTCCGTCCCTGGCCAATTAGTCTCATTAATTACTATTTTCCTTAATCATAAGGCTAATTAATTGATTTTCATAAGTAACTCCAATTGGGTCTTATAAGATAATTTGATTTGAATACCTTGGCATCAAAGTGAAATCGATCAACACCTTTCCATTTATCAAGATCATAAGCAGTATAATGCTTACAACAACTTGACACTTTAAGTCTATCATTGTCATCACCGCCACTTTCATTAACTTCTTGAAGTCCTCTAACATAATTCACTGCATATCTTGAAACAACAAAAGGATCCTCTCCTGGTGTCTCTTGACCACGGCCCCATCTCGGGTCCCTAAACACATTAACATTAGGACTCCAATATGTCAGCCCGGCTAGACCTAGATTATGCATGGCTCGAGCCTCAGTTGACACCACTTGCCCCATTTTTAACCATAAGGTCTCATTGAAACTAGCGGCGGATAATATCACTGCAGGAAAGCTAGTGGCACCGGGCACTGTCGCATTGAAACGTACACCGAAACCCACATTTGATACTCCGTGTAACGCCTCCGACCACCACTCATACGCCGGAACACCTAACCGGGATATTCCTGCAGCATGATTTATTAGTTGTTGCACCTTTTCTTGAAGTGTTAAACGTGAAACGAGATCCTTGGCTCGTACTTGGTAAGACAAAGATGTGTTGCAAAAGGCATATTGGCTTGTTTGAGGATTGTTCTTGTCACATGCATAATTTTGTTGTGGGGCAACAGGGATTATTGTTAGGAGAAGTATTGAAAGTGTTAATGGTAGAGCAAGTTCAAATGTTTTCATGGTTTCTTGGTTTGTTTTGCCTTTGTTTTGGGGTAAGATTAAATGTATATATAGGGAATTAAGAGATTATATGATAAGGTTGAAGCATTTTGGGTTTATAGCAGTTACTGTCATTCAACTTCCTCTTTTACGGAGAAAAAGAAAAAGTAGGTTGCTTCTTATCTAAGGTATAGATTATGAGCAACAATAATAATAGGATGCTTGGGCAAAACAAAAGCTTTTGCAGGTCCGAAATATCTTTTCTTTATAAACAAAATCCTGCATTCTTTCCTATTTTAATGTAAAATTAAATGATTTTGCATACTATTAGTTTTTATTAATCTAATTGTGAATAAAAAATATCATTTAAGTGACACACCAAGACATAAACTATTGGTAAAGGGCATAAGTAATCTAGAGATAGATGCCAGGATCAATTTTTTCCGACTAAAAAGAGTCATGTATGTCTATCATCATTTTGAATCCTAATTGAAGCATGTTTAATTAAAAGAAAAAGGAAAGAAAATGAAGGTTAAAAAAAAAAAATTTAGGGTGGTTGGGTCGCCCCTTAATGGACCTCTGCAGTATCTGAATCCAATTAGTCAGTCTCTCAATTTAGTGTCTGGAAATTAAACCGGGTGGATTAACGTACATCTCATTTTTTTATTGTGATCATGACATACATACAGATCATTGACAAATGTACTAAAGATGTTAACATCTAACTGTTTAATATTTATGGGAATACTTTAAAAGAAAACAAGAACTATAATATTTTTGTAGATTGGAGAGACTTCCAAGCAACAGATAATTATCTTAAAGAAGATAAAGCCAAAACTCAGCAAGTGTTTTCTTGCAGTTTTAGGATAAAGTACTGTAAATAATTGGTAGAGTTGTGATTATAGTTTTGTTTCCACTTTGCGTGAGAATTTATATTATACGTTTTGAAAATGGTACCTTAAGTAAATCATAGCTTCCACTACTTTCCAATTTGCAAAGCTAACAAAGTATCTTCTTCCAAGTAAAAATTTCGCATGTGTAAAGGAAGGAAGGGTGCCTTCCAAGGAAATCTAACATTTTTGCATCCCCACCAAACTCAATTATTTTTGTACCACTCGTTGCCTTCAAAACAGTCATCTAATGGTAGTTTGTAGCAAATACCCAGTTTATATACCTTTTTAAAACTAAATGCCAATTATTTTTAAAATTAAGTACATAACAATTTTTAAGGCGGACCCGGACCCAGAAAATATGCATAGAGTAGGTAAAATTAAATTAATATAATAATTAAAAAAATATGTTGATAAATTTTGAGTATTCATAATTACAATGCAATTCGACGATTTTTCATATACTAAAATTGTCATATATTTAATACTAAAAAAGTTTAGCACACATCCACATATAAAATTAAAATTAAAAAAATCATATTTCAATTAAATTTAGCACAAATCTCTAATTATTAATATATTATAATCATATTCAAAATTAAACAAACAAAGGAAAATTCAAATTAATAAAAAAACTACTATTAAACATTAGTTTTAGAATTTAATTTTACAATTAAATTAATTAGCGTAGAAAATTAAACTCTATGGAATTGAAAGTAAGATACATATTCAAACTGAGTTTGAAAATAATAAAGTTGAAATTCAAATAGATAAATTTGAGTAATTATTGGCCAAAGCCAATAAAAATTCTTTTAAAAAAAAACACATAAAATTTTAACCTAGAATAAAGGAAAGGTTTTGGGTAACAGTGGGTTTGAGCCTACCTTTTTTCATAAGTGGATCCGCCGTTCAACTATACATTTCTATACTAAATCTAATTCAAACTCTAATTTTGTCTCTCTTTTTTCCTTTTTATCTCTCATATATGTAACCATAACCATAGTGGCTAAAAGTTATACTCGTGATAATATGAAAATTCTTGATCCATGACTCTAAACTTATCAAATGGAATTTAATGGCTCTCTAGCGGTGCTCTCTATGTCCGGCTCCTTGCAACGAGAACTTTTTTATGTCAACCTTGTGCATTACTTTTTATGGATGGAGGAAGAAAAAATGTATCAAAAACAATCTTTTAGATTTCAACAAGCTAGACTGAACAAAGAGAAACAAATTGCATGTAATCAGCATTGAATGAAATTTCCGGCGGTGTAGAGTTTGCTCTATGACATAAAAAAAACATCCCGGACGACGGGAATATTCGGTCTCCAGTATGAATTAATGGTAATTGTCCATTGGTTGTAAACCATTTGTAGTTCGATTGTCAAAATTGGTTGATTGCGCATGTGAGTTTCTGGACGTGGGATGGGTTATTTCTTTAGCCCATTGACAACACCCATTGGGCCAAATAATCAAGGTTTCACACAGAAATAGAATACTAGTGGATCATAAAGTACAGTTATAACTGTCTTTCTCACATCTCAGATTAGCAATTCTCTATAGTTTATAGACCTTAATCTTCTGAAAAGGTCAAAGTCTTATCAACTTCTTCCTTCCACAATATCCAGTTGTCATTAATCCCAAGATAGTTACCCCTAATTTACCTATTGCAAATCTTGAACCAACTCCAGATAAGAAAGAAGAAAAATTCACCAAAAACAACTTTTCCTTTCATTTTCTTGATAAAAAAAATCAAAGTTCAAAATTCCATCCCTCAATTTCAAATATTATTTCATTTTCCTGATTTATTTATCCTATTCAATGATTCAGAAATCCAATGCAACCAATACATACACAATACATAAGCATTTAATAAGAGAATACTCTTTCTTGGCTTAGTTTTTTAGATATTAACAATTGATGAAGAAAATGGCAGAATTAAGTTATGGGTCACTTGTGAAATTTCTTCAAGAAATGAATTTTGGTGATCAAAATCCAACACATGCAAATTATAAACCAGTTTTGTTACAAATTAGAAGTATAATACCTGTATTAAGAGAAGGAGATCTCTGGCCTAATCAAGGATTTCTTTTAAGAGTTGCTGATTTATCTCATGCATTATATGTTTCTTTGCCTCAAGAACAAGATGATATGATTCTTCGTGACAAATTGCATATTGGGCAACATTTGTATGTAGAGAAACTGGAACCTGCATATCCTGTTCCATTGATTAAAGGCATTAGGCCCCTTCAAGGTAGGCATCCATGTCTTGGCACTCCTAAAGATCTTATTCCCTTGCATAATTTAGAAAAATTTCTTGGTGTATCCAAATTAGAATCTATAAATGATGAAACAAATATTCCAATACAAAAGCCTCAATCTTTAGGTCAAATGGGAAGCACAAGTAATGTAATAATTGAAGAAAATAATTATATGATCAAAGAAAAACAAAGGGAAAAATCTTTATATATTAGTGCTTCAGGATTAAGTTTAAATGATGCATGTTCTGATGAGGGGATAATTAGATCCGGAGTCACGAGCTTGATTAAAGAAGAGAATAGTTTTATGATCAAGGAAAACCAAAGCCAGAAATCTCAAATATCTTTAAGTTCTTCGAATGGAAGCTCAAACGAAGGGAATGAGAAGTTGGAAGGCCCAAGCTCAACATTCGAAGAGATTAATGATAAAATGAAGAAGAAACTAAGCGAAAAGTCTCGTTCAAGAGGATCAGGGAACTCGAATGAGAGACTAGGTAGAAGATCTTCCATTTATAAGCCGCGAAAGAGTGATATAGAAACTACATCAAATAGTTATAGGCCTAAAAGGAGTACTGATATTGAAACTCATTACAAGAATCCTAGAAAGCATAAACCAAGAAATGTTAAGGGTAGTGATACAGAAAGCACAATCTCAGTTGCTTCTTCTACATCTTCTATTTTCAAAAGAAGAAGTTGGAGTGGGAAGGATGGTGCAAGAATATCTAAGGATATTTCAGACACTACATTTGTCAAGCCTGAGGCCAAAACAGATTGCAGCGGATCGAGTGTTCCTGTGAGTACTTTTTCTTTTCCTATGTTCATAAGAGTAAATGAATTCAACAGTTCATTTCAATTTTTACATTTTCATCTTTATAAGTCAGAATAAATTATGTTACCTCATGGCTCACTAAATGGAACCTTAATCTATAGCTTCCCCCGGATCATTCGGCTAGAAATGATAGCTCAGATGATAACTCAAACTCTGCGACAAAGAAAATCCCCATTAATGTAACTACAAAACCTCCCAAAGTTTCCAGCAAGAGTTGTAATACAATGTTAACAAAACTAAGCGAAGATTTGATGAACGAAATAGGGACTTCGAGTCCAAGAAATGAGACAATTGTGTCAACAAATGCTACAGTATCATGGGATTTCCTTCCTCCATCTTTAGTGAAACTTGGCCTGGTACATCAATTTAATTCATTCTAATCCTAATTTTAAACAATTTTATCTATAATGAAAATATATTTTAAGGAGTTGGGTATATTTGTTCTGCAGGAGGTTTTGAGGCAAAGAGAAACAGCTTTACTTGCTTCTATTGAGGCTTTACTAGAGGCTTCTGCTTCTGAAAGATTGCTCAAATGTCTAAGGTATGCAAATTGTGATCAAAACCCTTTTTTTTTTACCGAGATTGTGATCAAAACATAACAAATATTAATAAGAGTTTATGACATTTCAACCTTTTGTGACAGTGTTTACTCAGGGATTCTGTCAGGGAAGGAGGGTGAAGAATACCCATCTGTAGACAAATTTTTCAATCTTCAAGATGATTTATCTCAAACCCAACAAATTTTTGAATCCCTAATAGATCCAAGTTATCCTAATTCTATAACAGAAGATTTAAAACTTGTATTAGACAGAAAGAAAAATGCAACTACATGGATCAAAGCAGCATTAGAATGTGATCTAAACCCAACTTCTGATTTCATAAAATCAAATACTACTACTAACATTTCAATCGCAAATTCAAGTTCCCCAAAAGCATCAACCAGAACAAATTACATAAACTCCCCGAAAAGTACATTACCTGCTGCTAGGAATCAAAGATCCAAAAATGAATTGCTCTCAGAAATAGTAACTAATCTTCAGAGCAACCAAAATTGGGTGAAGGGAAGTGGATTGAATGTATCATCAGAATTAGCAAATGCATTGAATTGTGAATGTAGGACGTGGTTTTTGAATTACGTTGAGGATTATTTAGAATGGGTCTGTACCAAAACTAGTTGCAGTTCTACAGTATCTGATACCCAACAGGTTGGTGAAATGATGTACCAAATAAAGAAAGTGAGTGATTGGTTAGATTTTTGTCTTCAAGATAAATGTAAAATGGAAGATTCTGAAATAGAAGCTTGTGGCAGAGTTAGGAATAAAATTTATGGAATTCTTTTGAAACATGTTGAAAGAACTGCCCTGGGGCGGAACTACCTTTAGCCGAGTGTAGGCATCCGCCCATCCTCAAATTGATAAAGTCTTTAAAGTGGCACATTAGTCAAAAGTTATCGTGGTGACATAATGGTTGAGAGGCGTTTTGAGCACCCTAGTGGCAGTGGTTCGTTTTGTAGCTTTTTCAAAAAATTTGCTGCTTCTATCTTATTCTTCTAACGTTATAATATATTTTTTTTATTAGTTATTTAATTTTTAGATATTTAGTACTTTAACAAATATTTTTAAAAGTTTATAATTTTTTAATATTATTTACAAATATTTATACAATTAAATTTTGAATAATTTTATTTATTTTATTTCTACTCTACTTGCTTAATATTTATTATTAATAAATATCAATAATGAAATAAAAACTTGTGTGTATAAATTAACCAAATTTAACAAACATTTATATAAATTTAAGCAGAGTGCATTCTAATTAATTTTGTGTAGTGTGGAAGTTTAATTCTTTCATTTCTCTCCTTTAGAAAAATAGGGTCTATATTGAGAAGTATGCATATTTTGCAAATCAATTGTGACCATTTTAAATATGAATACAAAATATATAATACTAACATACATATGCACCCTTTTGGTTGCATATGATCAATTTTGCACATTTTTCTTTATAATTGGCTAAATTTATTGTGTGCATGTGTTATTTAGTTTGCACCATTTTGTAATACTTCTCACATAACCCCCGACTGTTAATATTATACATTGTCACAACTCCTCAAATTTAGCACACAAACTATCTACAATCGTGACTCAACTATCATCTGCTAAAAATCACGCACTTTCTTCACTTTTCTACTATCTTCTGCACCAGTTTGACATACACTTTAACGTAATTATTTTTTTTCCAACCCAACTCACTAAATAGAAAACAGTAGAATTAAAATAGTTATTTTTTTCTCAATCCAACTCACTAAATAACAAAAGTTAAAATGGTCTTAATTATACCAAAATAACAAAAAAGTTTTTATTATTTTAGACTACTGATTTTGCCCTAAAGTCTCTATTAAATAAGAACAGAGGTAGTATCATATTTTTCGCCTACCCTCACATGAATTTCTAGGTCCGCCCCTGGCCCTGAGTTCAATTGTTGAATCTTGAAATTTTGGTGATTATAATTAATAACTTAGTTTCTTTTTATTTTTATCTTATCTACTATCAAATGGGTCACAAAACTGTTTTTTTAATCATTCTTGTGATAAAATATATTTTAATCTTATAGACAATGTTCTGCCAAATAATAATAATAATAATAGTTTGATGGGATAAGAATAACTTTTTTTTGTAAGAATAAAACTCAGATTTCATTGATTATGAAAATAATTGTTGACAATCATTCAAAACAAACTCAACGAACAGTACAGGCAAATCCGCTATCCGAATTGTCTCTAACTCTGCCTAACCGAACGCAATCCTGGCAATAGCATGAACCACAATGTTGCAAACTAGGGTTGTGCACGGGGTTGCGAGAAATCCGGACCAAATCGAACTGACTAAAACTAATATTTTGGAAACCAACCATAAGTGAAATCGAATATTTTTAAATACAGTAACATCTCTATAAATTAAATGATAACTCAGGCATTGCAGAACCAGTTGCTGGGCGGTGATAATAACATATTCTGGGTTCATCAGCTTATTGATAGTGAAAGAAACCAATGGAATAGGCATATTCTTGAATAAAATTTCAATGCAAATGATGTAAGAGCTGTTTTGAGTATGCCTCTTGACAACATGGAAAGTCCTGATGAGCTGATTTGGATATATTCTAAAAAAGGTTTATATTCAGTCAAATCGAGTTATAGGATTGTATGTCAAAATTTACAGGAAAGAGATTCTAGAGACAGCGAAATTGAGTTTCTTTGGAAGCAAATATGGAGTTTGAAAGTACCGTGAAAGTGGCAAGTTTTTCTTCGGCGCATGATTCAAAGAGGTCTTCTTGTTGGGAAAAATTTAAAGAAAATAATTCCAAATAACTCTCACTTGTGCGCTTTTTGTTGTGAAACTGAGGATGAATTTCATCTCTTCTTCAGGTGCGATTTTGCTAGAGCGGTATGGTTTTCTTTTGTGCTTATAATTCTAACTGATAGAGTTAATGGGAATTCTATGGCAGAAAAATTTAAAAATATATTGCAAATGGTAGAGGGATCTCATAAGGAATAGCAATCATGATTGTGTCCATCTTGTGATCAATTTAGAAACATCGGAACACTATTATTTTTTAAGGGAACAATAAAAGTTGTTTCAAGGTGATTTTGCTCTTAAATACTGGCCAAAATTCATTGAAGTAGAACAAAGTCAGGATTGCCGGAACTCACACTATCACATCCAGAAATTCAATTAATGGAATTTTTGATGAAGATGTAGGGACTTAATCGAAATTTTTGGAAGGTTCAAGGATGAAGTTGCAACTTAAAAAAATGTAATTGTCAAAGTAAGGACTAAATAGTAATTGATTAAATTGGGAATTAAAGTAAAGATTTGTGGGCTAAATTGTGAATGGAAAATTTTAGTGGAGCATGCAGAAATTTTGAAGGGAAAGATTATGTGGTATTTGATGTTGGGCTCCTAGTGGCATCGCATGTACAGGTGTAAAGAAAAGAGGTGACAGTATACAAAAAAGGGAAGGAATGGAGTTGGCAGTGTTCATTTTTCATGCCTCTGTTCAAGTTTCATTTACTTTTTTTCTTGCTTTTCTTCTTCAACCGAAACTGAGGCTTGGACAAAGGGTGAGTAGTATGGGATCATAGGAAAGATTAAGGAAATAATAGAAGGTAATCAAGGTCTGAAAGGGGAAAGAAAGACAAAAGTTGAGTTCTAGAATTCAGATTTTCAAAGGTACCCGAAATGAACTTAAAATAGCAAATCTCTCATTTCCCTATCAAATTCGAAAATTAATGTTATAGAAATGTTCCTGGGAATCTTTTGAGAGTAACCAGCAGAAGAAATTAGGCAACCTATTGCCGAAGGGCTAAGATCCGGTCGGATCCTCCAGTAGGCAGACGGATAACCCAAAAGTTTCAAATGCAAATTTCGAAAGATCCAGTCACCGTCCATTTAACTAGAGGCCAAGATTAGACCGCCGACATCTAGAGGAAGAGATTCGTACCTTACTCGCCACCTAAGGTCGCCGAAAACTCTATTGGGCCAAAGCGAGTTTTCGGGTCTATGGGTATCCAATGCAGGCAAATCGGGCGAAGGAGAAGGCTGAGACGCGTGAGGGAGCTACGTTTCAACCAAAACGGCAGCGTTTTAGAGAAAATTCTATTTTTAGTTCCTGAAGTCAGACACATTCTTATGCGCAGCACTTGAAGTCACTTTGGCTTTGCAAGTAAGTCCCTTCGCGTATCTTTTCAGCTCCTAAACCTTATTTGTTTATTCCTTTGAGTCCAACAGACTGATTTTTAAGGGTAATTAAGATTTAATTTGAGTAAATTGAATTATTTTGGGATTATTATGAGAAATTAGTAATTTGAGGACCTAAATAAATATTAGTTGAATTATTTAAACTATTTTTAGGCCTGGTCAGTAAGAGAAAGAAGGAATTAGAGGAAATAGAGGGAATTTCAAAGGTTTAATTGTTAGTGGAGTGTAACCAGGTTTAGTGCTCAAACGTATTGAACTGAATTTTATTTTTAAGCATTGAAATTGAAAATTTTATTCTGATTGAATTTTCATATTTTAAATTGTTGGGAACTCAAATGTGTGTTCGAGTTATAATTATGATTTTAAATGGAATTTTTATACCGAAGAGGTAATCGCATACGCATTATACCGACTTGGACATAGCGCTCTAACTGGAAGCAGAGTAGTTATTTTAAGTGAGATTTAAATACTACATTCGTTCCAATAGAGCAAATTGTTATTCTAGAATAAATGAGAATTTTGATTTTTTTGGTTGAAGTATGACAATTTTACCATTTGTATTGTAGTGGATGTAATTTATTTTTAGTGTATGTGAGGTCCACTTTTATGATGAGTAGATATGAATTGATTACTTTTTAGGATAGAATGGGAAGAAAATTGTAGGAAAAAAAGGAGGATGAATAGTAAAAATTTTAATAATTTTAGAATGGAGGTAGTATTATTTTACAATGATTATTGCATTTACTTGAGTTGAAATTATGAAAAATGGTATTTGTTATATTGATGAATTATAAAAGGATTATTGAATTGCTGAATGATTGATATTGTAAATTTTTTTTTAAAGAAATGACATATGCTCTACATGGTCAAAGAAGTCCTAGAGATAAGAGTATATCGCGACATACAGTTTAACTGCGGAGTGTTTATTGATATGAAATGTGAAATGTGTATTGTGAATTGAATTGAGAAAACATTGGGGGTAGCTATAAGTCATGTGCTATGACCATATGTGAAACAACGGGAGTAGCTATTAGGTACGTGCAATGACCCAGTTACTGAAATTTCGGGGTAACTACAGCTACGTACTATGACCGAAAGTAACCCATAGTCTTATCATTGGTAGTTATGTCGAACTAGTAGAGCGAATGATTAATAATCTTGACATTAATTATTTTCAGAGATATGTTCTTACGTGTTCAAGATAAATATATTAATAAATGTTTTGCATACCCAAATTTATAAATGTTTTTATATGTTAATGAAATTTAACTTCAATTGTTTTACAAAACTTTATTTTTTGTGTTCACTTTTAAATGATTATTTAAATGTTTTGCGTACCTAAACTTATTTTGTACCCACTGGGCAAGTAGTTGCTCAGTGAGTTATTTCTATAACTCGCAAGCGGTTGATAGAAGCTAGTTGTTATCAGCATTCACTAGCTCTCCCCAGTACGATCTTGTGGTAGGAATTTATATATACATTAGTTCGGCGTGTATTTAAAGTAATGTGGAATTTAAGTGTTTTATGTAATATTAATTAGTTAATGTTTGTAATTTAAAATAGGCACTCTGATAAAAAATAATACTAATAATAATAATATGTGATGACGGAGTTTAATTAGTCGCGTAGCACCTCAGTCTATCTTATTCGTAAGTTGGATTTGGGATGTTACACACACGCTATAGAGAAGGAACAACAATGGTGTCCTACTACTTTTGGTGCCTTAAAGATTAATGTTGATGGTGCAATTGATAAAGTACAAAACCATGGAGCTGTTGCCGTAGTAGTTAGAGACAGTCATGGTAGAGTTAAGGATTAGAGAATTAAGCAGTACTGTTTCATACAAGACCCTACGCTAATGGAAGCCTTTGCTATTTACAACGCCTTGGAATTGGTCAAGAAAAAAGAATGGGCTAATTGTATCATTGAAACAGACTTGAAGATGGTGGCAATAGCGATGCAAGAGAAGCAAGAGATTTATCATCAAGTTTTAGATGTAGTTTTTGAAGCACGGAAACTTCTAAGCCAATGTTTTAATGTTTCTTTTTTTTTTCTCTTTTTTTTTTTTGTGCCTAAGAATTGTAATACGCTAGCACATAAGCTTGCCAAAGCGACATTTGATATAAACTTTATTCATAATCTACTGGCACAATATTTTCTTGTACATTGTAATACTAATTAGAAATGAAAGTATTTAACATCTTTGATAAAAAAAAAATGTTCTTTTTTCTTTTTAAAATTGTTGGGTATCCGATTTGGAAAATGGAAAAGTATTTTTAATCGAATTTGTCCGCGCCCCTTATAATTAAGTCCATTAATATCTATTCCTATTATAAACGTGGTCTTTAAAAGCATTGTTCCACTACAGTAAACTTCTGCGTCTGCCCTTCTTAGAGCATCTCAATGCTTATGTGATTGCAATCGATGTATCGGTTAAAATAGAAAGTGTAAACGATTACATGACCGAATGTTTATTTATAGAGGTTCATCTTATAAATTTTCTATCCAATGCAACATATTCTATTTCCTATTTTTTCTCTTTTTTCAGGCTTGCCATTTAATTTTAATAGAGACCCTCTTAAAATAGAAGGTTTTCTAAATAATGTCTATTGACATATCAATTTCATATCAAGATAAATATTTACTTTGAAGAATAATTTTTAAAATTTTTCTATTTTTCTAATGTGACAATAAATGCAGAATACGTTATTATAGTAATCCATGGTCCTAAATCTATTTTCAAGTGGGACCAATACATAATGGGGCCAAATTTTTTCAGAGTTTTGCAGATTCAAATAGATAATAGATATTGATCTATGGATGGGCATATTTTTGGTAAATGTGCTTGCTTAAATAGGCTTGTATCTTAAGGAAAGTATTGAATGACAGGTTTTAAAAATTATACTTAAGTAAATAGCGAGAACTTTCCAAATTAAGTATTTGGATTAGAACAATCTTTATATGTTAGAACAATTCTCTTTTAGTGTTAGAACGAACAATTCTCTCATTTTATTAATTCTTTGGATACGCACCCTAAAACCCAATAAATAAAAATATTTATATGTTGCTATTTCCCTATCCATCTTCCATTTTTAACTTTTTCCTAGATAGTAACTTTGAAGATTCATTTAAGTCAATATCAAGTAGTTTTATTTATTTATTGAGTAAATAGCATATACCCCTTTTTTTTTTAAATAAACCATTATTTAAATGGTTTAGACTTTTTTACCCTTCCCTTTCGTTCTTCTTTTCTCAGAAAATATATTTTTACGACATTTTTTCATTATTGTTCAACCTAAAAAATAAATTGCAGAAATAAAAAATGAGAAGATTAGAAAACAATGAAAACCAGATGCCATACCATTCACTGCTTAAAAACAATGTTGAAGAAGAAGAAAAAAAAAAGAAAAATGAAGAAAATATTTTGAAAGAAGGAAAGCAAACTATATTTTATTGTATGGTGCATTTGTCCACTTATTTAACTATTAATTATTTAATTTTACAACATTTTAGAAAATTTTATATTTAATAATCCAAATTTTAATAATAAATATTAATTAATTAATGAATTTTACAATTAAAAATTATATTCATTAATAAAATAGAATTATAATTATGAATTAAAATAATATTACTAATCTAAATTTTAGTAGATATATTAATTAATTAATTAATGAGTAATGTAATAAAAAAAATAGTAGCATTTAAGATTATGAATGTGAATTAAGTAATTATATTTTTAATAATAGAATATGTTTCTAATTAAAAATTATATTCCTTTAATAGAATTATTCACTAGAATTACAGAATTTTGAATTTTTTGTTTATTATTATTTTATTATAATTTAAATTTTAATAGATAAATTAATTAAGTAATGAGCTATATAATATAATAAATTCGTTTATTTTAAATTGGGAGTCAAATTTGTAAATAGATATCAAATTAAAAAAAAAAAAATTGATTCTTAGGGTTAAAGGGGAATTTCACGACGATGTTTAGCCCATTATCTTAATAAAAAAAAAAAGAACAATATAAGATAAATAATAATAAAAAAAAATTATCAGTTGGATTTAGGGACGTTGATGTTTATTGCTTTGTCTGTTTAGTGGTGAGAATTTATAGGAAAAAAAAGAAAAAACAGAGACGAGGATTCCTTAACGCAGCTGAAAAACGAAGAAACAGTACAATTTACAATTAGACAGTACACATTAACCCCATATACCACGCTAATTCTCACACGCCATATATAATTTCGTCCACACCAAAACCTACCATGTCTTGATTGATTATGCTTCGATTTTTATCTGGTTAGCTTAATCGATTGAACTCCAAAAGCAAAACCCATAAATTTTTTAATTCTTTTTAGCTTATAGTTTGGAGGAGATGGAGCTTAGAAGGAGGGGTTTTAGCGTTTGTTTAGGGTTTTTGCTGATGCATTTGATGGTAAGTGGTTGCGTAGCTAGATTTGTGGTGGAGAAGAACAGTTTGAGGGTGACATCGCCGGATAAAATTAAAGGAACGTATGATAGTGCTATTGGGAATTTCGGGATACCTCAATATGGGGGAAGTATGGCAGGAGTTGTCACTTACCCAAAAAATAATCGAAAGGGATGTAAGGAGTTTGATGATTTTGGGGTTTCCTTCGAGGCTAAGCCTGGAGCTTTACCCACTTTCGTTTTGCTCGATCGTGGAGGTACCATTTTTTTTTTCCAGTAATTGACTTGATTGTTCTTATGTATTTCAATCGTGATTGGTTTTGTGAGTTCTCTTTTGCCAATTTTTCTCCATAATTTGCTCGTAAGCTCTATTTTTTAGCGAACCCAGATATGAAATTATTTACTTTTTTTCTGTTTTTAAATTTCTTGTACACCTATTTTGAACCTTCTTCTGATTTTTTTAGCAGTTTTGTGTATTTGTTTGATTTAAATTTCAAGATATATTTAGTTTTCGTCTCCCTTTGGGTTATTGAAGAATTGAGTATATGTATGCTCTTGGAGTTAAGTGGCATTTCTTTTGGTTATCATGGACGCAGCTCGGGGCCTCAGTCTAATTTGGATCAGCTTTTGTTACTTTTACATTCTTCCTGGTCAATTGAAGAGTTTTTAGGATATTTTTTGGTTCAGAAAAACCTGACAACTTATTACTCTCTTAGGATATTTTTACAGAACTTGCCATTCTGTCTACTTCAATCTTTGTGAATTTCAAGGGTTGGAGACTATGAGTAGTTATGGGAGTGAAACAGAAATCATGCATGAAGCCTTTGATGCTATGTCTTACACTCTTACTCAAGGTCTTTGCTTGATGCCTTATGTTCATATTAGACTTCTATTTGATCCAAATCATGAGATATTCAGATTTGAACTCTTCAACCTTTCTTTGGAGTGTATCTGCTTCTTTCTTATCAATGTTACATTCCTGTAATTAGTTTCAACAATCTTCTTCACATACAAGTGGGTATGAATAACATCATTTATCCTGCATATATCTAGTTTTTGATCAACTGATTTATTATTATTTGCACAATGAAGTTTCCTTTCAAGTTTTGATTCCGTGCCAACTTATTGATGAGTGGACTTTTGTCCTTTTTTTAGATTGTTTCTTTGCTTTGAAGGTCTGGAACGCCCAGAAGGCTGGGGCTTCAGCAGTACTTGTTGCAGATTATATTGAGGAACCATTAATAACTATGGACTCTCCTGAAGAAGATCGTTCATCAACAAAATATATTGAGAACATAACTGTACCTTCTGCACTTATTGAGAAAAGCTTTGGTGAAAAGTTAAAGAAAGCAATAAGCAGTGGGGACATGGTGAACGTGAATCTTGATTGGAGAGAAGCTGTTCCACACCCTGATGATCGTGTGGAGTATGAGCTGTGGACCAACAGCAATGATGAATGTGGGGTTAAATGTGATATGTTGATGGAATTCGTGAAAGATTTTAGAGGTGCAGCACAGATACTTGAGAAAGGTGGTTACACCCAGTTCACGCCACATTATATAACTTGGTATTGTCCCCAAGCATTCACCTTGAGCAAGCAGTGCAAATCACAGTGCATAAATCATGGAAGATATTGTGCTCCTGATCCTGAACAGGATTTCAGCTCAGGTTATGATGGGAAAGATGTTGTTATTGAAAATCTAAGGCAACTCTGTGTTTTTAGAGTTGCAAATGAGAGTAAAAAACCTTGGTTGTGGTGGGATTATGCTACTGATTTCCAAATTAGATGTCCTATGAAGGAGAAAAAATACAACAAAGTATGTGCTGATGGTGTTATCAGAACCCTTGGTAAGCAGTTTGTCTCTGTGTATATTTGTTATGGGGAATACTATACAAACTAATATAATTTTAGTCACATGTTAATTTGTTTTTCTGACATCTGTGCAGGGCTTGATATTAAAAAGGTTGAAAAATGCATGGGAGACCCAAATGCTGATTCTGATAACCCAGTTCTGAAGGAAGAGCAAGAGGCCCAGGTGTCTTGTTTATATACTAAAGAATTAACAGTTTTAGCTCTTCTATTGACTTAATTTGTCATGTGTTGCCACCCTGTGACTTTTTGAAAGTTATGTAATAAAATCCAGTCATGCATAGTTTCCTGACAAAGTTCTTCTTTCAGATTGGGAAAGGATCAAGGGGTGATGTGACCATATTGCCTACTCTTGTTGTCAACAATCGGCAATATCGAGGTCTGATACTATGCACTCTTGGATAAGAAACCGCTCTATTTTTTGTGGAAAAAAAAAAAAAAGAAAAATTGTGCAATTTCTTTGATCACATGCATGTGCTTCCAGGAAAGTTGCAGAAAGGAGCTGTTCTGAAAGCTATATGTGCTGGTTTTGAGGAAACAACTGAGCCCAGTGTTTGTTTGAGTGGTGGTAAGTTTCTTATTCTTGTTTGAAAGATCTAGCAGGTAACACTGGGTCATCAGTTTGATGCGAAAGAAAAAGAGGAAAAACCAAGTTGGCTGTGCTGGATAAATATTAAGTTTCCAGTCTTGAGATGTTCCGTAAATATAAATGAGGACCATATGTAGATCACCTGTCTAGACCACGACTTCAATGCAGCTATTTTTTGCTTATTTGGTGGCAGTGTCATGTGACTTGTTATTCTTAACTTGAGTTTTTGATTCGGGATTCCTTGTGAGCAGATGTTGAGACTAATGAGTGCTTGGACAATAATGGGGGCTGCTGGGAAGACAAAGAAGCAAATATTACTGCTTGTAAGGTGTGGATGAAAGCTTGCTTTGAGGCAGTTTTGTGCATTATGTGGCAACTGAGGTTTTTGTAGCCAATATATTCCATGTTTGACAGTAATTTATTTTTACAGGACACATTTCGCGGGAGGGTGTGTGAATGCCCCCTAGTTGATGGTGTTCAGTTCAAAGGAGATGGTTACAGCCACTGCGAAGGTGATGCTAATTTTTCATCTTTTTATAATTTGTTGTCTGTAACAAGTGAGGTTCTTTTCAAATGGTTATGGCGTTCTTTTCAAATGGTTATAGCGAACTTACTTTTTCCTTCTGCTGTAAATGTTTCAAATAATTTTCTGAAACCCTTTGGTTAAGAAGTGCAGCTTTTAATGGGAAAATAGCTTGAAATACATTGTTTTATTTTGATTAACATTTCAAGTTAGTATTTAAATGGACAAAAGGAACAGAAAGATGGTGCCATGTTATACAATCTATTATTAAAGATACTAAATATGCTATCTGAAGTTTCTGGGTGGTTGTTAGCTGAGGACTAACTAAGAATATTTAATTATTCCCAAGTGATAGAAATTCATTTGTCTACTGACACCTTTTTTTAATAACCTTATTTGACTCGAGTTAATTAATTACAATATGTCGCATCAGTTGCCTCTTAAATTTCAACTCATTAATTGGCTTCTAACCACCAACTGACAAAGAGCAACAAGTACAAACAAGTCTATTGTTTAAAAATTCCTGCCTCCTCTTCATACCAGAATTTGTGCCTTGGTTCCTGTGGTATTTAAATTGTGCAAAATATGAAAAATCATGTTTTTTGCTTGAGTTACTGGGGCATTGGTGAGGTTGATGCATCATACCTTTAAATCTTGGTTCGTGTAGACTTTTACTGCTTGACTATCATTATGAAGCGCTGGTACATTAATTGGTGTTTCTGGCCAACGGATTGGTACCCTGCTTCATTGATCTCGGAAGAGATGTTAAATTATGCTTGTTAATTTAAGTTTGAGACTTTGATGTCATGTATAGACGACTTCACGTGCATGATAATTAAGGTGGCTTATGTATTTATTTATTTATTTTTGTTTGTGATTGAAACTGGAGAACATGATATGTTTGTGGGATGCAGTTAGTGGACCTGGAAGGTGCAAGCTAAACAATGGAGGCTGTTGGCATGACTCCCGAAATGGACATACATTCTCTGCTTGTTCGGTTTGTTATCTTTCATATTCTCAAATTCTTTCGGTCTCAGTAAATAATTTGTGTTTTAGCCTCTAATTGCCCCTGCAAACAGGACACCAATGGTGGTAAATGCCAATGTCCTCCTGGGTTTGAAGGTGATGGTGTGAAAAGTTGTGTAGGTAAATCATACGAACATTACAATTCTTTGCTACTTCTTTTACACGATTCTGGAAGAATAATTCAAAGTAACATGTTTTCTAATAGAGCATAAATTTGAAAATGCATGGAATATTTGCAATGCTTCAGATTTTCCTTAACTTTAATGGCATTCAGTCGGGGCCCTGGTTTTCTCCCTCTAGAGACTTTTTTATTTGATTTGCATTTTACTCCCATAATGGGTGGGGAATTATTTCACATTGCCTGGTGTATTTAATTAGCACTTACACTGCTCTAGTTGGCCTTGCAAAGTGGTCCTTTGCATGCAATAAGATCTTGCATGATTCTTTCACACTTAACTAAATCCACAGTTCAGGTCTACCTTGATTTTGGAATTTTTTTTTTTTTTGGCTTCCTTGCATGCAATTGATTTAAGATGCTCCATTTGCAGAGTACTTGTTTTTATAAAAATGATTTGAATCATAAGCTTGTGTCTATGTCAACGTGATTGTGTTTACATCTTTGTTGCAATTGAATTTTATCTCGGATATTGTGAATTTAGTTCTGCTTGCCTTTATCTCATCATCATGTAGATATTGATGAATGCAAGGAGAGAAAAGCCTGCCAATGCCCTGAATGTAGCTGCAAAAATACCTGGGGTAGCTATGACTGCACTTGTAGTGGAGACCTTCTGTATATCAGAGACCATGATACCTGCATAAGTGAGTTCAGAAACTGTAACTCTATACAAGTCTGTTTAGAAATGCTAAATGTTGTTGCTGTGTTTATTTTTGATTTACATGCTTTGAGTAATGGCAGGTAAGAGGGGCACAGAAGTGAGGTCAGCATGGGCTGCATTTTGGGTTATTTTGATAGGCTTGGGAATGGCTGCTGGAGGAGGTTATCTGGTCTACAAATACAGATTAAGGGTAAATTTGGTGTCATCTTTTTTTTTATCTTCATTTCTGCTGTTTATAATTTACATTATACATCTAGTTAATCTGCTCATATTGGGAATTATCCAATATCATTTTAACTTTGGCCTTTATGATTGCCATTATGAAAATGAGGCACAATGTTTTATGCTGCTTAATGTTTAGAGCTGTGGGTTCTATTGGCCTCTGAATTACTGTTAGCCAGTCCATGAAGATTATGAGCAAACTCTGTATTAAACATTTCTTGAGCTATGATTTTATTATTGATGCAATGGTAAAATCTTGGCTTGCAACAAGAATGTTGCAAGGTATAAGCATAAAGAGCAGCTTCTTAATGCAAATAAAGTTTTGATAACTGACTGTGGTGTGTAGATTTCCATTTCAAGACCTTATTCATGGCCTTTCTTGGTATTATTTATTACTTTTTTTCATTATACTTGGTATTTTATCTTATGCTGATAGTTTGTTAAAGACGCGAAACATGTAAAGGGAAAAATGGGAACTTGTAATGAATAGGTTAAACAGTTGTCTGCTATTGCAATTGTGTATGATTAACTGCCTGCTCTGGGTCCAACTGAAGCTTGTAGATATGGAGTTTAGTCCTAATTAAAGGGCAATTACCATCCTTAATATATGTACTACGCCATTTAAAGCGTATCTGCAATTTATTTAATAGAACATGAACCCTAGGAAGTTTTTGTGGATCAACAACATAGTGGAGCAATTAATTTTACAGTCTATTAATGTTTCTCTTATTTTGGCAGTCATATATGGATTCTGAAATCAGAGCTATCATGGCACAGTACATGCCACTGGATAGTCAAGCAGAAGTTCCAAATCATGTCAATGATGAACATGCGTGAAGATGGTAAATTCCAGTTCTGATTGATATTTCAAGGATTCAGGGTGATGTTTGAACCAAACCCTTCATTACCACAAGGATGGTGAGACTGAATTTTTATGTCTGTAATGTAAATGAACAATAAAGAAGTGCAGCGTAGTACTTGTTCTGTTTACTGAACCATAACATGCTTAACAGTTGTAGTAGGAATTGAATTTGAGGCCGATTGCAAGGGATTTGGCTGTAACGTCTCAGAATTTTCGTTCCCATCCCTATGATCCGGCCTCATAATTTATGTTGCGAGTTATTCTGTAATTCATTAGAGCTGTTCAGATTGTTTGACACCCCTTTTTTCGACTTTTGATAAGCAGGTCTTATATTATAAGTAGTACTGTATGGATGATAGAAAGATTGTGTTGAAACCAAGACTCAAGCTGTTTCTTTTTACCGTTTTACCATATACCTGTTGATTTAGTGCACGCGAATTACTGGTTGATTTTACCATGATCATTTCTTATTCTTGCTGATTTTGCCATGATCATTTCTTATTCCTGCGTTCCAGGATGCAACATGCGTATGTTCTGATCCTATGGTTAAGCAATAATTGTGCATAAACTGTTGAACCTATCGTGTAAACCAACTCGGCTAGGAATGAACGGTTGTATGTAAATAATTGATATTAATTAACTGTTTTTATTTAATTTTGGCTGATTTTAATAGTCATGTATAATACAACCAAATCCCCAATTATGTGGATAGTTAATCAAATATTTTAATCAATGTTAAAGTCTCAGTTTTGGGAAAAAAATTCTTTAAAT